>BQNB010039811.1:22216-47842 GCA_026074375.1 Tanacetum coccineum | reverse complement strand
AAATGAGATTTTGCCTATCATTGACATCTTAAATTTTGAACACATGATTTTAGTAAATAGATCACAAAGTTCAGGCGTAGATGCGACAAAGAAAATATCATCGACATATACTTGTACCAGAAGTAATTCTTTGTCTTCCTTATGGATGAACATAGTAGGATCCACCAAGCCTTTGGAGAAGTCTTGGGATATCAGGAACGAAGACAACGTGTCATACCACGCCCGTAGAGCTTGTTTCAACTCATAAAGAGCTTTCTTTAGCTTGTACCTGTGATTGGGGTTATCTGGATCCACAAAACCATCTGGCTGGCTTATATAAACCTCTTCCTGTAAATTACCATTCAGAAACGCAATCTTGACATCCATTTGGTAGACGACCATGTTCATGTGAGCGGCAAACGCGAGAAAAATCCTTATAGCCTCTAATCTTGCAACCGAAGCAAAAGACTCTTCAAAATCAACTCCCTTTTCTTGACGATAACTACGAGCTACTAATCGAGCCTTGTTCTTTAGAATACCTCCTAGATCGTCTAGCTTCACTTTGTAGATCCACTTCAAAGTAATAACCATAACTTTGTCTGGTCGGGGTACGAGCTCCCATACTTCAAGGCGTTCGAACTCATTAAGCTCTTCTTGCATTGCTTCGATCCAGCAAGATTGAGTCAAAGCATCTTTCTACGTCTTGGGTTCAACAGCAGTGAGGAAAGCATCGTAGTAACAGAAAAGAGCATGCTCATGTAATTGTAGCCTTGTGGAAACTGGTCTAGCGAGTTCACCGATTATGTTTTCAAGTGGATGATCCTTAGTCCATTTGCTATTATGTTTAAAATTTTAGTGATCAGGATACACAATTGTATGAATAGAATCTATTGATGAAGATTGATCCAAAGGAACTTCTGGAATTGAGATACCAAAGTACGGATCATTACCCATATGTGCAACTTCAATATCATGATTATCTTCTTCAACATCGTTAGGAATGACAAGAGGTTGAGTTTCGGGTGTTATTTGAGAGTTACTTGGTGATGGTGTATCTTGGTCAACTGTTATTGAGGAAGGTGAACAGGTTGATACAGCGAGAACTGGAGCAATTACTTCATCAATTGGAGCAATGACTTCAGGGGCTGGGAGATCAACACTGGGTGAAGGAGTGAGTAATTCATCAAACAGCGATTGAAACAATATATCCCAATCAATTCTTGAAGGTGGTACAAACATTATTGAAGGAGGAGGGTTTGGCACGAGTCCTGAACTGATTGTTGTAGGAGTCATTTCATGAAGTGCGGGTCCTGAACTGTTGTGTTCAGAAGCCATTGCAGTTAGCTCATCAAAATCTACATGAATTGTCTTAATGATTCATCTGGTACGTCGGTTGTAAATTCGAAATGCTTTCTTTGTGGGTGCATAACCAATGAAAATATCAATATCAGCTTTCAGTTGTAACTTACCCAAATTCTCACTATCATTTGTCAGATAGATGAGTGCACCAAATACATGGAAAAATGATAAGTCAGGAGGTTTGTCATGTAAAAGCTCATATGGTGCTTTGCCGTGACGAAGACGCATGATGGAACGATTTTGGGTGTAACATGCGGTAGCAACTGCTTCTGCCTATAAAAATAATGGAGCTTTTGCATAAATCAACATTGTGCGGGCAGCTTTAATTAGCGTATGATTTCGTCTTTCAACAACACCATTTTGCTATGGAGAGCGAGCAACAGACGTTTCATAAGAGATGACAATCTTCTCATAATATTCACGCAAAGTTTAATTAACAAATTCAGTTCCATTATCTGTTCTGATACGTCGGACAGGTACTTTAAGTAGCACTTGGATCATCTTGAGAAACTTGATTATAAAATCTGGAGCTTCATCTTTTGACTTTAAACATTTAACCCATGTGAATCAAGACTAATCATCGACAATGATGAGGATGTATTCTTTCCATTAACACTTGCGACACGCATTGGTCCACAAAGATCCATGTGCAAAAGATAGAGTTTTTCTTGGTTGGTGTCTTCATATTTAGGTTTTTGGGGTTTCTTCTTGCTTTTACCCATTGCACAAGCAGAACACAAATGGTCCTTTTCAAATTTAAGCTTAGGGAGACCTCAAACGAGACCCTATCTAGCTAAATGGTTGATTGCACCAAAGTTCAAATGAGACAGATGTCAGTGCCATAGCCAGGACTTAGTCTTTGAGGCCTCGCCATCATATCTCTAAGAGACAGAGTATACAGATTGTTGCTGTCACAACTCGCAATTTTCGATATTTTAAATTACTATTTTACCCTTTGACTTTTTGGTTCTGACTTGACTTTTGACTTTTTGACCTTTTACGGTCACATAAAAACGATTACCGCGTGGCCGGTGAAATTTTTAAACGTCTTTAAATAATAAATCATAATTTCGATTATTATCGCTCACTTGCAAATTTATTTTTCTAACTTATTTGACTTGAAAACGAGAAGATATATTTTATTTCCAAATTGATTTATCAAAAACGACCCGCCAAAATGAATTATTAATTATGGGGTATACTAGCGTTTGACATAAAACGACATTCCGGACAACTTTTTAGTTTTGCCCGAGACTTGAAACCAAGCAGAAAATGACTGAAATAGCCTCGCAAAATTTTGAACGCAACTCGTACCGACCCAAAAATAATTAAATTTATATTTAATTATCACTTTTTATTTAATAAAAATATTTAATAAATTATTTAATTTTTATTCAAAAGCGGTTATTTTAAAACACGAATGTTCAAATTAAAGTTTTAAATTTTACGGACAAAGCTTGCCCGTGACACTCAATGGTACCAAATAAATAAATAATCATAATGATTTTAGTTATATTTTATAAAAACATTTATAAAATATAATCAAGTAAATACTCGTTTTTATCAGAAAAATGATTTGGAAAACAATGGCGCAAGTTTCGTATTTTGAATCGTCCGATAAGTGGTCCAAATGAGTCCCGAACCAATATTTATAAAAGTTACTCAAATGTTACATTATGGCCCCTTGGAAACATTTACACAATCAACCCTAAACTATTACACATTTTACATTTCATTTTATAACTTTAATATATATATAAAAATTATATAACTTTTATTTCATTTCCATCTCTACAACACACACACACCCATATCCTCTCTCTCTCCCCCCTCCCCCTCCGGTCATCTTCTCCGGCCGGATTTCGGCCACCGGCCGCCGCCGGTCACCACCGCCGCGGAGGAATTCCGGCCACCAGCCGCCGACCCCACGTCGGTCACCACAAACCCGATCCACAGCCGCTGCCACACCACGGTCGCCACCACCTCACCATCACTTCGTCCCTTCGCCACTCCCTCACTCCACACAACCAACCACCATCCCCACGACACCAACCCATCTTCATCATCATCTTCATGTCATCATCACCTCCATCCCCGCTGCCTCCACGCCCTAGCCGACACCACCATGGCTGCTATCTCCACAAACACCACCATTTCTCGGCCACCCTCCGCGGCTCAGCCGCGTACCACCACCACTCCCCTCTTATATTTTTATTTCATTTTTATTTTTTTTACATAAAGGGTGCGTTTGGTTGTGTGTATAACAACTTAAAGGGTGCGTTTGGTTGGTTGTAAAACAGCACCGCGAAGGGTGCGTTTTGTTTCGGGTTTTAGCACCAAAGGGTGCGGTGGGATTCTTGGTGATTAGGGTGCGTTTGATTTGCTGTTAAACAGCCATTTAGGGGCTGTTTGGTTTTGGATTTAACACCCAAGGGTGTTTGTTTATGCGTGTTGCTGCCATAAGGGTGCGTTTGGATTTATAGTTTTCGGGGGTGTTTGTTTCTGCTGTTAAACAGCCCACATAGGGTGCGTTTGGCTCGGCAGTTGACAACCCAAAGGGGTGTTTGGATTTGTGTAAAACTGCCCAAAAGGGGCGTTTGGCTCTTGGGTTAACAGCCCCAACAGGGGCGTTTGGTTCGCTGTCTAACCGCCCCTAAGGGTGCGTTTGGGACAGCAGTCCCCACTAAGGGGTATGTTTGGTTTTGCTTATATTACAATATGCGGATCTCGATTAGATGTAAATTGAAACGTACAAATATATTGCAATATTGATTGTTTTGAAAGTGGAAAATGTTGAATTTTGTAAAAATGGAAACGTCATACAAACGGCAAAGTCATGCCGAAATTTCTAAAAATCTTTATACTTAGTAAATTTTCATTAAAGTTTATACTATTTTAGAAACCCGATAAAATGACAAAGTTATATAGTTTTTAAGATTATTAATATGTAGTTACACAATAACGCGACAATAAACGAAAACTACACTTTTATAAACAAGACAACTAGTTTAGTTAAACGCGTAACGAAATACTGAATTATAAAATATTATTTTATAATTCCCAACAATAACTTTTGTAAAACCTTTTAAAGCGTCGTTTAACTAATAAGTAGCTTTAAAACGTGTATTTACTTTTACGCAAGAACTTTTTATTAATTTAATTGGTGACTTTTGAAAAAGCGTCGAATTTTATTATTATCATTATTTTTATATTATTACCATTTTAATTTTTAATCACGTATCTTATATAATTACTTGAAAGTATTATATCTACGACTTTTCCCTTTGAATTGTGTCTTATATATACTCACAATATAATTATATAACTGTTTCTTTATATGTTATTATATACTGGAATATTACATACTGTAAGCGTGTGTTTTTTCGATTTAATTTTATTTTAACCAACCACACAAAATCATTCCGACTCGAAACTCAAATCCCATATCAACTAGTCGCGTTGATGTACTCACCCATTCGGTAAACCAAATTCATCACATAAACTAATGGAATAAGCCGTTAAATTAAGCTGCAACTTCTTGGTCAAGCCGTTACCGTTCTCCGTTTGTGCTGTTCTATTTATCTGCATTTCTGCATAGTTGCTTTGCACATCAAGGTGAGTTTTCATAAGTCTCCTCGCATTTTAAACTTTTCAATGTTTTTATAAACCCGAATGGGAATACATCTCGTTTACAAACTTGTATAATTTACGACAGTACAATTACCTTTAAATACTTTTGAGTTTCATAGCCACGAACAGTGTGTAACTCGTTTTGAATAAATGATTTATATCTTTGGGTGAGAAACATGCTCGTTTACAAACTTGTTTACGTTACCCAGAATTTCAAACTCGATTACACAACAATTACTAAACTGGTTACTTGATTGATTATCAACTCTTTTCTACTTATGTGTATAAGTATTTAAAGTAGTTATAATAAAATGGTTATCTTCATTGGAACACAAGCGTTTTCCAGTTACCTTAATCCTAATTTACGTGTTGCCTAAGAGCTTACAAACCTACTTCGCCCAACTATATCATGAACTTTAATTTCTCGACCGGTAGGACCGGTTAGGGATGCGCAGAGAATAGATAGATCGATTGACTAATTATCCCTATCCGGTAGTAGCGCTCACTGTTCTTCGAGTTGCCAAGTAACAAACGATAAATGACATGGTCGATTATCTTTGTGGTTCTTTTGGTTGGACCCAGCTTATGGCGAGGAATACTTTGCAACAGCTGTAACATGCCTGTTGACATTAATTAGCTTCGATGGTCATGAGCTTAAGCGCAAACAGTATACACTTTGCATGCGATTGTAGTACGTTATAAATAGTCGCATGAGCTTTGTACGTGTAGTTAAATCTCCTATAACGGGCACTGCGTATGTAACTTGTGGTCCCACTAACTTTGGTTGAAACGTTACTAGATTATTAAATTTTTTCGTAATGCATTGAAGTGAATCTGTATTCACTAAACGTTTTTGGTCCTCAAAATGTTTTACTTAAACATATGAATTCACACAACTTAATGTTGACCGTTTTAGCATGTTTTCCTCAGGTTTTGGGGGGGGGGGGGGGGGCTTAGCTTTGGACTTCTTTATGTGCTATGTGAGTCTACTGCGAATATACTCCTTTTCAAGACTATCAAAATATCATACTCGATTGGTCTTTTGAAAACCAAATAATGCTTCCGCTACTTTTACTTGATGCTTCCGCAAATGTTAAATTCATTAATTTTCAAATTTAAGCTTAGGGAGACCTCGAACGAGACCCTGTCTAGCTAAATGGTTGATTGCACCAAAGTTCAAATGAGACAGATGTTAGTGCCATAGCCAGGACTTAGTCTTTGAGGCCTCGCCATCATATCTCTAAGAGACAGAGTATACAGATTGTTGCCTCGAGATCCGGTTAATAGATCAACACCTTCTAAATTACGAATGAAGTAGGTATGTTAACGAAAAGCAACTTCAAGGTTCGAATCACAAAATTGCCCAACGAAGAATAAGTTGTGTCCAAGTCCTTCTACGTAGTAAACCATTGATATCGTAACATTCCCAATCTGATAATCACCATAACCCAATATCTTTGCAACGTGATCATTTCTGAATTTGATTGTACCCAAAAACTTAGTGACGAAATTGGTGAGCTGAGAGCGATCTCCGGTCATATGCTTAGAGCAGCCAGAATCCAAATACCAGAGAACAATTTGGACAACCTGCATTCAGTAAGAGAGGAGGATGGAACATCGGAAACTATGGATCCCCAAGATTTATTGGGTTCCTTTTTGTTAGCAGATACAGATTTAAGAACCTTAAATTTGCTAGTAGGAACATTAGTTTTAGATTTCCTAGGTTTCTTTGAGTAAACCAATGTTACAACAGGCTTAGGTGTTTCATTTTCTAGAGCAGTTGGTTTCCTAAGGGGTACTTTAGTAGTTGTGGTAATCCTAGTTAAAAGACACGCATTTCCTACTATAGTGAAGGTTTGACCAGTAGGTCTCCAGATGTATCTAATATTTGAAAATACCTTTCCTGATAGTTTCCAAACTTTTCTCTTTGAACTTTTGTTAACATATTTAGATTTTTTTACGAGCATTCACATTATTGATAAAATCAAGAACACACAAATCATGATTATCAGAAAGCATGCAACCATTACACTTAACACATTTAAGTTCAGAATTCGCATTAAGCTTGGAATGTTGCACATGAGCAGTTCCTTTAGGTTGAACTACACAATCTTTATTTTTCAAACTAGATTTAACTTTCCTAGGGTAGGCTTCTGCTTTATTCTTTTGAGTACTACTTGGTGTTTGCCGAATCCTATCTTTCTTTGTATTGCCTGAAGGCTGTGATCCGCTAGCACTAGTAGACGGTTTTACTCCTGTAGAAGACAACATAAGTTTGTTAGAAACTAGGTTTGATGTAGAGACTGTTTTTGTGATTGTGTTTCTTGAGGATGTGACGGGCTTAGTGAATCTAACTTTTTGATCCTTGTTCTTTGGGGTCACAGCCACTAATTTTCCATCAGTATTGTTGACACTCAGGCAGGTTTTACTGATGTGTGTAAGCAACTCCTAAATTAGTTTTGCATACCTACAGGCAGATTCTAAGGAATGGTCTAGTGGATATTTTGATTTAACTTGTTCAACTAGATCCCTAAGAACTGTAGCTTCTTCTTGAGTGTGCTTAATATAGGCAGAGTGGGCTGTCTTTTATTCAACAATTTATGGGTTATTGGTTCCATATCAATCTGAAGCATCTCTGGATCAATAGTGTATTTTGTAACATCATTATCAGCTAGATATTTTCCTTTAAGTTTCCTTCAATCATTCTTAAGAGCTGTAATTACCAAAACTTTTTCCTGAAGACGAGCATTTAAATCAGAGATTTCCACAGACTTTATATTGACTTGATTAATTAAATCATCACATTGTTTTTTTGATCGAATACGTGCTGGTTTAATTGAGTCATAAAGTTACTTTAGGTCTGTTTCAAATGCTCATTCTCAGCAATAAGCTTTGACACCCTATGATCAAATTTTATATTTATTGTTTCAATCTCCTCTAATTCCTGTTTAATCTTACCTTCATTCATTTGTCCACTTAGAGATTTAATTCTCTCTTTTAACTTCTTTATTACCGTGTCTTTCCATTGGGACTAAGCTTTCAATTCATTTAATTCAAACAATTGATCAAAACTTGGAGCACTATGATTTGAAACAGGATTGTCCCTTTGAAAAATTTCCTGATTAAGTTGAGAATCAACTTCTAAAGATATGCAATGTTTTTCAAGAGTGGTGAAACTTTTGAACAGTTTATCATAAATCTATTTTTCAATAAAATCCATTTGAAGCTCAGTCTCAAGTTCGAGACACTCTTCACATTCATGCATATTTACAGAAGCAATATCCGCAGAAGAATTCATAATTACATTCACAAAATCTTTGTTATTGATTTGTTCCAAGATTCGTTCATTTTCGTTCAAAACTTGATTCATTTTAACTTCAAATGTTTTTGACTCTAAACGATGTTGTTCCACAGCATGTTCCATTTGATGAAAGACATTTTGGACTTCAGAAAGTTCATCAACAAAATATTGATTGAATGTGTTAAATAAGTCCTTCAGAGCTTTTACTAATGGAATTATTTCATCCTTAAAACAAGCTTTTGTATGTTCGAACCCCCACAAACCCTCAGTGATAGTTGTGGGTGTGGTTCTTTCTTTGACTACCATATCAAAACCAGCAAGATGGTGTTTAAGTTTCTTCAAACTCGTATTAACCATGCTAACTTTAGGAAGTTCTGTTGGAACCTCAACATTGGTGGGTCTACTAGAAAGAGTGGGCTCTACATAATTCACAGAATTATGAGACCAAATAGCTTGTTCAACAAATAATTCAGTTTGTGGAACAAATCATTTTTCAAAATCTTGAGAAAGTTGATTAAGAACAACATAATCGACTGGTGTAGTATTAACTTTCTTTTCAAACATTATAGGATCATTTTGTTTTAAAATCATTTTTGAACGACTCTCTTCAGCAAGCATTAAGGTCTCTTAAGAGCCAGGAATCACAATGGGATTAGTTTTTTCAATAATATCACCAACATATAGTTTCGGTTCCAACTGCTAAGCTTTCTTCAGATAGAAAGGATTTTGAAAACCTAGAGCTTGTTTAGTGGTATGATTATAGAAAAACTGAGGTTTCGTCAACATGTGAACAGTTTGTGCGGATTGATCTCTTTTAAAAACAATATTATCTAGCTGTTTGATCCGCTTTTCTAAAGCTATTTCCCTATCAATGTTTCTAGATTCTTCTTTCTTAAAATCATTTTTGAGAAGAGTAACCATTTGCATTAAAGATTCCTTTTCTTTTAAATGTTCAGAAAGAGTTTGTTTAAGACGATCAATCTCTACAGACTGTGCACTTGAATCTGAACCGTTATTATTACTTCATAAATCAACATTTTGTCCTTCATTCAACACTTTAACTTGTTCCTTATATCTTTTAAGCTCAGCAGTTAACGTATCATTTACACTTTTATATCTTTCCAGATTTATCTTGGTACAATTAGCAACTTGGGTTCTCAGTTGTTCAATCACAAATAATATTAGTGCATCTTGTTATGTAGAAGAGTTAGAATTCTAAACGGTTGGCTGTTATGATTCAATCAGATACTGAGAATAAGGAATGATATTGAGAAAGTTGATTAAGGAATGTTATGTTCCTTATATCTTTCCAAATTTATCTTGGTACAATTAGCAACTTGGGTTCTCAGTTGTTCAATCACAAATAATATTAGTGCATCTTGTTGTGTAGAAGAGTTAGAATTCTAAACGGTTGGCTGTTATGATTCAATCAGATACTGAGAATAAGGAATGATATTGCTATCACTTGTTATTTCAGTCTCTGAATGGTTCACAACATTTGACTGTTCAGTAGAAGGCATCGCCTGCACAACTTGATTAATCATATTAATATTAACATTATCATGATTGTGTACCTCAGAAAGAGCATCTAATCCATAATGAGATAAATTCGCCATAAGAGCAACTTTGGCAGAATTGAATTCATCACAGTCAGAGTCATATGCATCCAGATCATCAGCTTGATAAGCAGTGTTGTGAGTGATGACAGTCTAAGTGGCTTAAGCTTCTGGAATTCCTGGATCTGCTAAAAATGCAAGTTCCTCCTCATGTAGAATTTGTTTACTTACTTGAGCTTGAACCAACAACATTTTATCTTTAAACCATGAATCATCCTATTTCCTTCTTGGTTTAGTGCATTGTTTGGACATGTGTCCTTCCCCTTTGCAGTTGTAACACGTAACAATCCTTTGTTTCCTCGAGTTACTCCTACTTGCTCCTGGAGTGAAAGTTCTTATAGTACCCGCAGCATAAGAAATTTGTCTCCCTTGAACTGGTTATACGGTTACTCTTCCATCATTAATGGTGGCTTGTTGCCTTGGGTTTGACGAGTTCCTCAGGTGGTTATTGGTAGTAGGATAGCGAGAAGTGACTACAGCAGACAAGAATGACATTACATGATTGATGGCATCAATTGGATCATTATCGTGCTTGAAAATTGGAATAGTTAGACTAGAGTCTAATTGTGGAAATTCAGATTGTTAGTTGACTGTGGGAGAGTATTCTATTTGAGGAATGGATGATGATGGAAAGTAAATGTTGTGGTGAACTGAGGTTTGATAATTGTTAGGGGGATAAGTGATTGAATAGGGTGTTGGTGATTGATTGATTGAGTATTGTAGAGACTCAAAAGGTGATCCATATTGTGAAGATTAATAAGGTGAAACAAATTGTTGATGTTGAGAGTTCTGGTAAGAGTGCTGATGAGATTGATAAGGAGACTGTGTCATTTGGTGAGATACAACTAAAGCAAGAGGATCAGAGTTGCGTTCATGCATCAATTAAACTTCATTTGCATGTCGTTCATGTTGTTCCAAGTGAGCATGAATCTGATCAACATTAGTAGTATGCAAATCTTTGACCAAATTAACATCAGTAACGAATTTGCTCCATTCAGCAGTATTCAGAAACTTGGTATTAACTTGAAATTGCTCCAGTGGCATCTTGTAAATATTCATATCGTTGAGTAGCAGAGTGAATCTCAATTAGTACTCGTGTAACGATTCTCCTTTCTTGTATGTAAACTTATCAAATTCATCGTACAACTTACACTCTCATTCTTGCTTCGTTAACGACGTTCCTTTTAGGAATTATATTTGAGTTGATAAGACAAAACACAATGAAACAAGATGGAAACAAAAGGACCAGAGTCGTCATTGTGGGATTATACAAGATGTAGAAGAAAATAAAGATTTGGTTAAAAAGAGATAAAGATGAAGAGATAAAGATGAATAATTAATTGATTCTCTCATTAATATCTTTTATTAGTTTCCATGTAAGCCTTGACTCCTTATGATATAAAAGGAGGTCCGGGCATATTGTTTTAAGCATCCAAAAAAGTGTGTGTTCTCAATGAGAGTCGACTAAAAGAAAACGTGTATGTGTACACGTTTAGTTAGTTAGTAGATGGTTGTAGACGTCTATAGTTTAGCCTCAAGGATTGTAATTCCCTGTTACTAGTTAGAGTAACCGATCTATTCTGATCAAATAGTATTTAGGGCTGTGATGAATAAAAGAAAAGCCTTGAAGTAACTTTGATTCTATGTTATTATTCCGCTGTGCAAATTTATTAATCATTGTTATTATATCCTAGATGAGTCTTAATAACGATCTAAGGGGTCATAACAGACTCCACAATTGGTATCAGAGCCTGGTGGCTCGTGATATCTAGAATTTACAAGGTTCTGTTTGAAGAAAATAAGGATTTTGTGTTGATTTACTGGTTTTCGATAAAAGGTGCATATGGTGTTACTAGGGTTGTTCTCACAAACCCTAATTCGATGCTAGCATGATTTTGAAGAGCACATGAAGGCCCCTTAATGCTCAGAAACAAGCAGGTTTTGATACGTGATGCTACTGGAATGAATCAATGGTTCTTGTTAACAGAACCTTGGTATTGGAATTTTGTGCCAAGGTTTACAACATAATGACATGGGTCGACTGAGGGATCGTGACTTAGTGAAGCTCATGATTACTTTGGGAGGTTAAGTACTGCTCGTCTCAAGTTTTATTACTACTTGTTGATTTTATGTTGGCATAACGAGACTTAGTACTACTACATGTTTATGTTTGTACTGCTTAAATAACTTTAGTACTGCTATGTGTACAAAGTGTTAGTGACACAATAACAACAGTTTAGTGACAGTTATAGCGTCACAAAATGACATGGGAGGAAGGAGCAATTAGTACTATGACAGATTAGCAACGAATTTGCAACAGAAAAAGTGTCGCTAATAACCTTGAGAGGAAGGAGAACACATATTAGTGACGGTTTAGTAACGATTTTATGACAGATCATGTGTTGCTATGCAATGGAGGAAAGAATTAATATTACATAATGAGAAGTTTAACACAACTGGCTTCATAGCGCAATTGGTTATGAGGGCGTTGTTATATAATTATTTATCAAGGTCTGATGTTTGATTCCTACATGTGGCATTTCTTTTTTTTGTAGCAGGCCTAACGAATCAACTCTGTCTTATGGATATGGGCTAAATTGATGAATGTTGTTTATCAGTTGGGCTGTGTATGAATTGTCTTTGGGCCTTACACCGAAATTTATCATTGGGCTGATATCATAAAAGATATGGGCTAGTAACAGGTTTGAATGTTTCTGTTGCTTGTTAAAAGTTTGCTTTGGGCTTGTGGTATTCGGAAATGTGACATGGGCTGTGAATGAGTTACATTTGTTTAGTTTATGGTTTCTGGATTCAAATTTAAATGAGTTATGATAACAGGAAGCAAATTTTTGTGTACAGCCAAGAGTATACTTTGTGGTGCTATGGTATTCAAATTTGATGGTTGATGTTTACTACTGCCCAGTTTGAGCCGATATTGAACTAAGAAGCAAAAGAAGGTACTGTTTTGTTGGTATTTGTACTACTTGCTTTGTTCAAGAAAATTTTTAATACTGCTAGTGTCGTCTAACATATTGGATTTTTGTTTTACATATTCTCAACAGGTTTATAAAGGCTCGTTATTGGATTTATTGAATAATTGATTACGAAGATGGTTATTTATCACTTATTTGACGATGAAGTGGAATTATTTGGGTTTGTGTTCTTATCATATCTCAAATGGCCTGCAACATTTAGAGATAACTTGTTCGTACTTTATACTATTGTGACGAAGAATTGACAAATCTAGCAAAGGTGTGTGATCTAACTTATGGTGCTCAATGCTTACATTTGCTATCACTTTGGTCTGGTGTCTCATAGAAGATGAGGATAATTGTCAAGAGATTGCGGTCTCCTTATACATCAATTTTAGGTATACGTTCGAAGTCACGTGGATAGTACAAGATATAAGACACAAGTTTGGGTTATTCTACTTCAGCATCAAGTACGTTATACTTAGTTTTCTTCATGAGTAATCATTACATAGAGCCTACAAAATTGAAGATTCAAGAAATAGTTAACATATGGGTTTTAGGGGAAGCTTAATGTTATAATGTTTAACCATTTATATGTTACATCGAGGTGAAGGTTTTTTTACTACTACTAGCCTTTGTTACTACTACTAGTGTAAGTTTCTACTGATCAAGTTTATTTTTCTTAAGGTGCGTAATGGAGGAAAATTTGGGTCATTGGAATACTTGAATTATAAGTGTAATATTGGTTTGTAGTTGTGAAGATCAAAGTTGCATACTTTAGTCCTCTATTTGATGATGACAAAAAGGGGAAGAAGATTTGATGATTTGCAACTTGTAGATCCTTAGTAGCTTAAGGGGAAGTTTTCATTCATATATTAACTTCAAGGGAAGTTTGTGCTTATTTGGTTTTGTCATTATCAACTAGGGAAAGATTGTTGGGAATTATATTTGAGTTGATACGACAAAACACGAATGAAACAAGATGGAAACAAAAGGACAAAAGTCGTCATTGTGGGATTATACAAGATGTAGAAGAAAATAAAGATTTAGTCAAAAAGATATAAAGATGAAGAGATAAAGATGAATAATTAATTGATTCTCTCATTAATATCTTTTATTAGTTTTATGTAAACCTTGACTCCTTATGCTATAAAAGGAGGTCCAGACATATTGTTTTAAGCATCTAGAAAAGTGTGTGTTCTCAATGAGAGTCGACTAAAAGAAAACGTGTCTGTGTACACGTTTAGTTAGTTAGTAGATAGTTGTAGACGTCTATAGTTTAGCCTCAAGGATTGTAAATCCCTGTTACTAGTTAGAGTAACTGATCTATTCTGATCAAATAGTATTTGGGGCAGTGGTGAATAAAAGAAAAACCTTGAAGTAACTTTGATTTTATGTTATGATTCCGCTGTGTAAATTATTAATCATTGTTATTATATCCTAGATGAGTCTTAATAACGATCTAAGGGGTCATAACGAACTTCACAGTTCCTTGCATGAGCAATTTGATTTTCTCCCAAATATCCTTGGCTACACGATGTTGACTAACAAGAGCCTTGTAGAATGATGTCTATTGCTTTGATGTCACAATCAGCTTGAATGGTTTCTGCGGGAGTTAATTCAGTATATTCCTTTGGTCTGGTTACACCATCCACTGTAATTGTTGGCCAAACAAGTGGATCTTCTTCAACAGGAGCAAGAATTATTCTACCATGAGGTCTATTTGTCATATAAAATTCCATTCTGCTTTTCCACGAGTCATACAAGTGTTTTTCAAGCATCGATGGTTTGTTGTCACCACCCGAGAGAAGTGACTTATCAGCAAGAGTCGTCATTGATAAAGTGGTATCAAAAAGATTACTGATCGATCGAGCGGTGATAGAAAGTAATTGTGTTTGAGGGTGTTGTCTTTTGTGTTTTAATTCATAAAATTACACGGGATTTTACAATTCTTGGCAAAACCGGAAAAATAAATGATTGTTTCACGGGATTTTACAAGTCAAAGAAATAAACCGTATAATGTAGATTAAGCCATTTGAGTTTTAAGTTTATATTGCAAATTCGGTTGATTAAGCCAATTGTGAATTCGGGTTCTACTGAAAACTGCAAATTTGTGTCCTTAAGAAAAACTGCAAATTCGTGTCCTTAAGAAAACTGCAAATTCGGGTCCTTAAGAGAATTGCGAATCCGGGTCCTTAAGAGAATTACGAATTCAGAAACAACTAGAAACTGCTAATTCGGATTGAACCTCAGACTGCGAATTCGGATACAACAAAGATTACCAATTCGAATAGAACTAAAAATCTGTAATTCGAGTACCACTAGGAAATTGCCAATTCGGAAAGAACTAAAAAATTAGCAAATTCGGGTACCACTAAAAATCTGCGAATTCGTGCAACACACGGACGAAACTCAAAATTTTTAAAACACAAAAAGACACCTTTTTTATTGTTTTTTCCCAAAATTTCTTGTACAACTAGTATTCTTAAACCTATAGGTACCTTAAAAATGACAACTTTTTGGTTTTTAAGCTGAAAATTTCAAAATCACTTATATCCAAGGATACTAGATCAAATTTACCAAGGTAAATAATCTTTTAGTGTACAACTAAACTTTGAAAACAAAAGAAAATAGTAAAAGGTGTACGGAAAAATGAACAAAAACAAACCAAAAAATCAAACATAAAAACTAAGCAAATCACTCCATGGCTCTGATACCAATTGTAGAATACAGGTAATCTTTGATATATGAATCAAGAACTAGAGAGAGAAAGTGGATGGAAGGATGTATTTTCTAGTGAGAGAATGTAGAGAACATAAAATGCATTAAGTGAAATTGAAACATACAACCAACCAACCAACTACCTCTCTAAGGCATGGAGAGGTGTATTTATACTTACATATCGGACGTGGGCTTGGGCTTGCATGGATTAATCCATGGGCCTTTGCTAACTAACTATGTAAGTTTCCAAAAATTACTTAACGAGCTAATGACAGTTATGTATGGACGTGACCGACACTTTACTAGGAATTTTGTATTCCTAACAACATGATATAATGAGTTATCCAGGATCATCACACACACCCTAGAATCTAACAAGCGTATAAAGTATTTGTTGTGATCATGGTTGGAAATACGATGAAAGATATGACGATGAACTTTGGGAAATTAGACAAGTTTAAGGGGCATGACTTTAGGCGATGGCAAAAGAAGATGCATTTCTTGTTAACGACGTTGAAGGTGGTTTATTTGTTGACAACACCGATGCCGGAATTGGTGGATCATGCAACAGTGGAAGCGATAAGGATAAGGGCTAAATGGGAGAATGATGACTACATATGCAGGGGTCACATCTTGAATGGTATATCAGATTCTCTTTTTGATGTATATACTAATGTTGAATCAGCTAAGGAGTTGTGGGATTCACTTGAATCCAAGTACATGCAGAGGATTCTTCTAGTAAGAAATTCCTTGTAAGTAATTTTAATAATTACAAAATGATCAATTCTAGACCGGTCATGGAATAGTACAATGAACTCCTTAGGATCCTTGGACAATACACACAACATGGCTTGAAAATGGATGAATCCATTTCTGTTTCGAGTATAATTGATAAGTTGCCTCCTTCCTGGAAGGATTTTAAACATACTTTAAAACATGGTAAAGATGATTTGTCTTTGGTCCAACTTGGTAGTCACTTGCGCATAGAGGAATCTCTAAGGACGCAGGACAGTGACAAAGGCAAGGGTAAGGAAGTTGGTGGACCATCTGTTAATATGACAGAAGAGGGTAAGAACAAACACAACAAACAAAACAAAGGTAAAAAGCAATCCAATAAGAACAACAGTGGTTCTAGTTCCAACAAGAAACCAAAGTTGGAATGTTAGAAATGTGGCAAGACATGTCACTTTAAGAGGGATTACCAAAGTGGTAAAAAGAACAACGCAAATGCTGGTGGTTCGGGAAAGGGGTCTAAGGACCATTCCCAAGACCAAGGTCAGAATTTAGTACATGTTTGGAACAGTTTTGTTAAATATTCTGTTTCACTAATTTCTAAGGCATTTTATGTGCAGGTTGATGCAATTGCATGGTGGGTAGATTCTAGTGCTACAACTCATGTTTGTAAAGATCGTTGTTGGTTTAAGACATTCGAACCAGTGGAAGACGGATTTGTACTTTACATGGGTGATGAACATTTTGCTCTTGTTCATGGCAAAAGAAGCGTAGCATTAGAATTTAGTTCTGGAAAAACTGTTACTTTGTTTAATGTGATGTATGTACCTAAACTTCGTAAGAAACTAGTTTCTGGTCATGTGTTAAATAAGTGTGGATACAAGTCTTATCAAAGTGTGGTGTATTTGTAGGATTTGGTTATTATAACAATGGTATGTTTATGCTGAACTTGAATAAAGTTCTAGATTATTCGGATTCTGTATATATGGTTTCTTCATCTACTGTTGTTAGTTCCTCATTATGGCATGCTCGTTTAGGACATGTGCATTATAAAAGAATGCTTGAAATGTCTAAAGATGATTTAATTCCTGCTATCGATGAAACTCCAAAAAAATGTATTGCCTGTATGTTAACAAAAATCACTAGGAAACCATTTCAAAGTATAACAAGGAAATCTGTCATACTTGAATAAGTACATAGTGATTTGTGTGATTTTTATGCTACACCATCTTTGGGCAATAAAAAGTATGTCATAACTTTTATAGATGATGCCTCTAGATTTTGCTATGTTTACTTGTTACATGCTAAGGATGAAGCCCTTGATAAATTTAGAATTTATAAAACAGAAGTTGAATTGCAACAAAATAACTTAATTAAAACCTTACATGTAGATAGAGGTGGTGAATATTATGATCCTGTATTTTTCCAATCTGTAGGAATCATGCATGAAACTACAGCTCCTTACACACCACAACAAAATGGTGTGGCTTAAAGGAAAAATAGAGCTTTTAAGGAAATGGTTAATTCCATGTTATCTTACTCGGGGTTTGAGTGAGGGGTTCTGATGTTAACGACTTGCTATTTGTTGAATATGGTTCCGAATAAAAGGAACAAGACTACTCCATATGAACTTTGGTATAAAAAATGACCCAACTTGTCATTTTTACGAGTTTGGGGTTGTAGGGCCGTTGTTAGGCTTCCTGATCCAAAACAGAAAACTTTAGGTGAAAAGGGTATTGATTGCATCTTTGTTGGATATGCTAAGCATTCCAAGGCATATAGGTTTTATGTTATTGAACCTAATGATTCTATTTCTATAAACTCAATTATAGAATCAAGAGATGCAATATTTGTTGAGAACCATTTCTCTTAAATACCTAGACCAAAGGACATTATACCAAATGTATAAGAATCTCAAATGGATGATCATAGTGATGATGTACCAAGTGAGATTCCTGAGCCTCGAAAAGGTAAAAGAGTTCGGAAAGCTAAATCATATGGTTTTAATTTTCAACTATATTTAGTTGAGGGATCAAGAGATCAAGTTGGATCACAATACTCTTACTGCTTTAGCATAGAGGAGGATCCTAGAACCTATAATGAAGCTATGTAATCTTGAGATGCTGCTTTCTGGAAAGAAGTAATTGATGATGAGATTGTATCTATTATGGAAAATAATACTTGGGTCTTATCTGACTTACCCCCTGGTTGCAAACCTTTAGGTTACAAATGGATCTTCAAAAGGAAGATGAAAGTCGATGGTACAATTGACAAGTTTAAAGCTCGATTGGTAATCCAAGGTTTTAGACAAAAGGAAGGAATCGATTACTTCAATACTAATGAACCAGTTGCTCGTATCACTACTATTAGATTATTGTTAGCCTTAGCAGCTATTCACAATCTAGTGATCCATCAAATGGATGTCAAAACAACATTCTTGAATGGTGATTTAGATGAAGAAGTATATATGAAGCAACCGGAAGGATTTGTTATGCCGGGTAATAAGCATAAGGTGTATAAGCTAGTTAAGTCATTGTATGGGCTCAAACAAGCACCTAAGCAGTGGCATCAAAAGGTTAACGAGGTTGTGTTGTCAAGTGGTTTTCACTTAAACCAATCTGAAAATTGTGTATATAGTAAGTTTGATAGCTCTGGCAAAGGTGTTATCATTTGTTTATATGTTGATAATATGTTGATTTTTGGTACTGACCAAAATCAAGTTGATGAAACTAAGAAGTTTTTGTCATCAAGGTTTTCCATGAAAGATATAGGAGAAGTGAACGTTTTTCTTGGTATAAAGATTAAACGTGAAAACAAAGGGATTTTCATTACACAATCTCACTACATTGAGAAAAGACTCAAGAAGTTTAATCGTGAAGATTGTTCTTCGGTGAATACTCTCATGGATCCGGTAGAAAAGCTTATGCCGAATACAGGGAAACATGTAGATCATCTTGAATACTCAAGAGCTATTGGTTGCTTGATGTATGCTATAACAAGTATTAGACCTAATATTGCTTATGTTGTTGGTTGATTGTGTAGGTTTACTAGTAATCCTAGCAGACAACATTGGAAAGCAATAACAAGGGTATTTAAGTACTTGAGAGGTACTAAGGATTATGGTTTATCATATGTTGGATATCCTTTAGTGTTAGAAGGCTATTCGGATGCTAGCTGGATAAATCATGTTGAAGATTCATCTTCTACAAGTGGATGGGTGTTCTTGCTTGGGGGAGGTGCCATTTCATGGGCTTCTAAGAAGCAAACATGCATCACTAGTTCTACTATGGAATCTGAGTTTGTAGCATTGGCTGCTGCCGGTAAGGAAGCAGAGTGGCTAAGAAACTTGATTCATGAGATTCCAATTTGGCCGAAACCGATAGCACCAATATCTATCCGATGTGATAGTGCTCCCACGATGGCTAGGGCATATAGTCAGATATACAATGGGAAGTCTAGACACTTAGGTGTTAGACATAGTATGGTAAGGGAACTAATCAGGAATGGTGTGATTTCTATTGAGTTTGTTCGAACACAACATAATTTAGCTGACCACTTGACGAAGGGTCTAGCTAGGGACTTGGTAAATAAGCCAGTTAAAGGAATGAGATTAAAGTCCAAATAAATCTACTACCTATGAGATACCCAATTCTCTTCTAATACAATGTTAGAAGCTGAATTCAATGTGGAAAGCTCATAGCTAGAGATTGGAACATAAGTTTTATCTTCCCAAGATATGTGTTCAGACCTGCAAGTGATGGTTAGGTTGAAGTTTACCTTCTTAATGGTTTTTTTGAAAAATTGCAATGCAAGTGCAAGATCTAAAGGGACCACCTATGTGAACATGGAGTTTAGCCGCTTCAAGAAGCTTGGACTTAGTTTTCTATATGTTCATCAATGGATTAGGACACATGGCTTGTAATTGTCAAGTAAATGAACTTTAAAGTGTTGTAGAAACAAATGTGTATAGTATCTTCAGGTATTCAAATGGATTGACGGATTCAATTGTTACGACACCCCAATTTTTGAATATTTGGAATGTGTATTATACTAAGGTGAAAATTCAATCGCAAGACATTTTCATTTATGCATTTGCTTGTTTCGATGTGGTTGTTATAACATGTTTGCATATATCTTTATGTATGTTTTAGTAAATCAATAATTACACTAAAATGGAGGGGATTTGTTGGTGATTTTAGTGTCATCAAGTCATTTGTCGTAATGGTGATTTACTAGAGATCAATGAGTTTTCATGTTCGGCTCGGTAACAAGTTAGGGGAGTGTGGAGTACACGCTTGTTGAGCTAACATGTAATCTATCAAGACAGGAGGTTGTTACACCGTAACCAAAATAATGGTTACACTGTAACCAAAATGGTTACGTAGTAACCAAAAATGGTTACGCAGTAACAAGTATGATATGAAGTTGGTTACGCTGTAACCAAAATGGTTACGCCGTAACAAGTATGACATGAAGTTGGTTACGTTGTAACCAAAATGGTTACGCCGTAACAAGTGTGTCAGAAGGTTGGTTAAATTCGGTTTTAACCAACTTTAACTTCCCGTAACCGTCCTATTTTCCTATATATGATACATAGGAACATACTTTGTCGATATAGACAAAAAACACACTAATTTTCCATACAAATTCTTCATTGTTCTTGATTTATGCTTCTTGTGCCTAGAACATAAATTGTATACTTTTTATATTATCCCGATAGAGATTTCGTGCAACCCAGGCATCTTGATAGGGTCGAAATACTTTATACGGAAAGTGGAATATCATTACACGATATAAAGAGTTATCCAGGATCATCACACACACCTAGAATCTAACATGCCACGCCTTACGCTATTTATAACTTTGAGAAAAATAGTAGATATAGTCCGATCTTTTCAAAGGTGCAATACAGTTCTCATGAGAAACTTAGTTGTGCAATATCATTTTTGGAATGAAAAATTCACAACTTTAAGAGTGTGGGCATAATTTCCCTCCACTAGTTCTCCAAAAAAATTTATGTGCAACTTCGTGCAACTTCGAAAAGATTAAACTATATGTGCAACTTCGTTAAACCCCACAATTTACTTTAAAAATTTAGAGCAAAACTAAAATTGGTCAACTTTTACAAGTTGTTTCAAAAAGTAGTAAACAAAAAATTATTTTTCAAAAATAGTCATTGCTACATCATTAGACTTTGCTAGAAACTGTGTTTGTGAGACGTGTCAAAAAAAATATTTAGTTGGTTTAGTTTTTTATTAGACCGGCGATTATGTTTTGTTGATAGATCGTACTTTGAAAGTAAAATTTGTAAATTTTTTAATTTTTTTGTTACAAAAAGAAAAAAAAAGGTGGCACAAAAGTAATGTATAGAAAAAAAATAAAGGAATTGATTTGCACACTTTTAGTTTTTATTGACACGCTCTAATGTATGCATCATATACTTGTACATTAATTATATCATGTTTTAACTTATTCTACATCAAGGTGTCCTATTAAAAATATTGAGTGTGCCAATCAATTTTCAAAAAAATAAGTCTCCTCATTTGTACTTTTATGTGATCACTTTCTGACTTTTTGGAAAAAAGCAAAAAAAATAAAAAAAACTATAAGGAGAATTATTTAAGATACCTTTTTTTTATACTGGGGGATCAATCTTAGCCATTCATCTAAAAAAAAGGGTGGAGATTAAAAAAAAGTTTTGTATTAAAAAAATAAATAAATAAATAAGCGGAATGGTAATTTGATAAAACTACAACAACACAACTACCCACGCACGATCTCATTATTCAACCGTCCTTTCATTTCAAAAACACACACTACTCGCACAGTTACACCGATCAAAAAACACACACTAAAACACACACAGAACCCTAGATATAACAAAAAATAATCAAAATCTAAGCAAAAATCATCTAAAAATGTAGGTAGAAGACGCCGGACAAGGTTTCGGTAAAAAACCAGCGAAAATCACGATTAAATTCAAAGATAAAGGTATAAAACACGCAATATCTATATTATTACTGTTATTTTTCATTTAATACTATTTATAGAGTTTTTGATGAATATGTTGTCATTTTAGTTGAAGTCATTGGGATTTTAATGAGAAAATGTGATTAACTACCGTTTATAAATGTTTATAGATGTTTTAATGATGTTATAGTGATAAGTTTTAACTGATTAAAAACGACTAGTTGATGATATTGTTAATGAGTGATTTAGAGATGAAATGATGGCCTTAAGCCTTTGTCGAATGCTTAGCCGCATCATATGCCTTCGGCAAAGCCAGTGACTATGCCTTTGGCAAAGCCGAGGCTATGCCTTTGGAAAAGCCGAATGCTATGCCTTCGCCAAACCCAGAGGCTATGCCTTCGCCAAAGGGAAAGGCTATGAATTCACAAAAAGCAGACTAAGACGCAAGCTATTCCTTCGACAAAGCTGAAGGATAAGACGCAGGCTGTACTTTTGAAAAAAGCAGAACGCTTAGTGTAAATAAAACAAATAAACCATGATTTGTTAGATAATATCATATATGATAATTATAATATGAAACTGTAAAAAAGTTTTATAATATATCATATATGATACAAGTTAGGTTTTAAAGCTTTTATACAAATTTTGAACATGTTATTTGTATGACAAGTGTGATTAGAAGGCTTAGCAGATCAAAATGCATGCGGTTAAGTAAGCGGCTAAGCCGCCGAGAAAGCCTTAGGCAAAGATGAAGGCTAAGTTAAAGGCTAAACCTTCAACAAAACATAGCATATCACAATGTATGTGTTTACGTATGCAGCAAAGCCAGTGAATATGCCTTCGGCAAAGCCGAGGCTATGCCTTTGGAAAAGCCGAATGCTATGTCTTCGCCAAACCCAGAGGCTATGCCTTGGCCAAAGGGAAAGGATATGAAATCACAAAAAGCAGGCTAAGACGCAGGCTATTCCTTCGGCAAAGCTGAAGGATAAGACGCAGGCTGTACTTTCGGCAAAAGCAGAACGCTTAGTGTAAATAAAACAAATAAACCATGATTTGTTAGATAATATCATATATGATAATTATAATATGAAACTGTAAAAAAGTTTTATAATATATCATATATGATACAAGTTAGGTTTTAAAGGCTAAACCTTCAACAAAACATAGCATATCACAATGTATGTGTTTACGTATGCAGCAAAGGCAACAGCAGAGGAAGAAGATGCTATAAGAAAATCAAACGAGAAAACAACAAAAAAAATCAAAGAAGCTCAAAGAGAGGCTACAAAGAGAGGCTACAAAGAAGCTAGCTAAAAAGAAACAACCTGAAAAAGATAGAGAGAAAAATGTATCAGACAATGAAGGTAAATTTATATTATATAAACTACTCAACTGATATTATTGAATATCAAATATGATTGTCGATATGCTTATAAACAATTAATTAAAAAAATGCAGAATATGATTATCAAAGTGATGACGTCGCTAACAAAGCAAAACCCGATGAAGAAGCTGCAAAAAGAAAAGAAGAATTATTAGCTGAACTAAAAGCTATCGAGAAAAAAAGCTGAAAAACAAGCTAAAGTTGCATCAGAAACTAAAGGTACATTGGAAAAGCCGAATGCTATGTCTTCGCCAAACCCAGAGGCTATGCCTTGGCCAAAGGGAAAGGATATGAAATCACAAAAAGCAGGCTAAAGACTGCAGGCTATTACTTCGGCAAAGCCTGAAGGATAATACGCTTGCTGTACTTCAGAAAAAAGCCAAGAAACGCTTAGTGTAAAAAAAACAAATAAACCATATTTGTTCGATAAATATCATATATGAATAATAATAACATGAAAACTTAAAAAAGTTTTAATATATAATCATAAATTATACAAGTTAAGGTTTTAAAGGCTAAAACCTTCAACAAAACATAGCATATCATAATGTATGTGTTTACGTATGCAGCAAAGGCAACAGCAAAGGAAGAAGATGCTATAAGAAAATCAAACGAGAAAACAACAAAAAAGAAAATCAAAGAAGCTAAAAGAGAGGCTACAAAGAAGCTAGCTAAAAAGAAACAGCCTGAAAAAGATAGAGAGGAAAACGTAGCAGATAATGAAGGTAAATTTATATTATATAAACTACTCAACTGATATTATTGAATACCAAATATGATTGTCGATATGCTTATAAACAATTAATGAAAAAATGCAGAATATGATGATCAAAGTGATGACGTCGCTAACAAAGAAAAAACCGACGAAGAAGCTGCAAAAAGAAAAGCAGAATTATTAGCTGAACTAAAAGCTATCGAGACAATACTTGAAAAAAAAGCTAAAGATGCAGCAGAAAATGAAGGTACATTTGTTTGTTAAAAAACTACTGTATATCAAATGTGATTAATAATGTGGTTTGTAAATGTAAAGATAATGATGTGAATGTCAAATGAAAATGCAGATGAAGCTAATAATGAAGAGGATGCTGACAACAATGAAGAGAATGCTGATAATGAAGAGGATGCTGAAAACAATGAAGATGATGATGAAAATGAAGAGGATGCTGAAAATGAAAAGGATGCTGACAACAATGAAGAGGATGATGATAATGAAGAGGATGCTGACAATGAAGATCAAGCTGATAATGAAGAGAATGTAGATCAAGTTTTTAGAAACATAAAAATGTTGCCATTCTTGAACGCAGCTAAAAGATCAAAGAAGAAAGAAGATGGCAAAGGTACAATTCTAGTCTTTAATATCATACATGATATTAAATGTAAAAGTAAATAACATGCAAAAGATAATATTTTAATTGATAAATCATATATGATATAATATAAACTAACATATTTTTTTATACTGATATCAAAAAAACAGTCGAAGAAAAACAACAAAATCAAAGAAGAAAGAATAGGAAGATAGAGAGAAGTGAATCTGAACAACCTGAGAAGAAAAAATCAAACCGTCAAAAGAGCACCTATAAAGGGACAATGAAAAAATCTAGAAGCAAAAAAATCCAATAATTGAAGAATCACCAAAAAGATTCACAAAAGGTGATGCGAAAAGACATGCTGAATTAGAAAATGTAAACCCGCAAAATGAAGCAGAAGATGTGAAATCAATATCAAGTGACGATGTAATAGTTGAAACAAAAAAGAAGGGAAGAAAATCAAAAGGCAAAGAAGAGGGGGAAAAGATGAAGAAAGCAGAAGAAGAAACCCAAGTGGAATCAGAGGAGGATGTTTTATATGATGGGAGCAATAGTGATGATGAAAGGTTGCTAGTTGGTAAGGAAAAGAAGAAGAAAAAAAGGACAAAGAAAGTAAAATCTTTGACTTCAAGATCATACCAGATAAAACAAA
>BQNB010039811.1:4933-20508 GCA_026074375.1 Tanacetum coccineum | reverse complement strand
CTTGTATCTATTGCTGTGTATTACGAAGTAGCACCCCATTTGGTATTCCGCTGCGTCGTTTGTGATTTTTGGGGGTGTTACAGAATCAATGCATGTATAAAAAAAACTTGTTGAAACTCGGGTTTACGGTTGTGATCGTAGAAGGTCTATTTTCAAATCATTAGAAATCATTTGTTGAAACGAAGTTTAAATCGGCCATATCATTAAGGCGTGATTAAAATATGATGTATAAAACAGGTAATTTGAAAGATAAGGCATGGTGTTATTATAAATATTAGTTATGGTTTTTACGAAAGAGGGTGGTTAGAATCGACTCTTTAACTTGAGAAGGTCATTTTGGTAATTTTAACACTTGTGAAATATTTTGTAAAATTTTCATAAAGGTTCATAATAGTTTTATACAAGCCCATGGAGGTGCTTAATGCATTTTGTGCTCGGTTTTGACAAAGTAACAAGATAGCAACGAAGATAGAACAAGTGATAGTAATCACCTAATGTGTAAGCAACGGTATGAGGGAACGAATTGAATGTCGTGAGGGTCCTTAAAGGAAAAGGATATAATATAAGTGTTGGCGATAAGACAATAGGAAACAAGGAACTTATCAAGTCGTCAGTTCGTAAGACGGTCACGGTCAGCACATTAAGTTCGCGGCGGTCGATACACAACCGAAAAAGAAAATCCATACAACAATTCTCGAATAAAAGGAAGTAAGAGACAAAGTTAGTAATTGAAGAGCGAAGTCAACGTGTGGTCCACACGAATGAATTTTGAGTCAAAAGAAAGGCGAACATCATAATGGATATACGTAAGCCCATTCTTTCATAATTCATTATTCACATTCGGTGGCATCTCGGAGATCGACCAATGCTACTCAAAGAAGGTGGGTCGAGAAGAAAGCATAGAAACTGTTAGGATTTATGTTTTTCTAACTTAGTATCGATAGTACAAATAGATAGTATCGTTAGTTATAGTTAGTACTGATAGTACAAAGTGTTAAGTACTGATCAGTTAGTTAGTACCGTTAGTTAGAAAATAGTTAGTACCGTTTAATAGATGTGTATGAGATATCTTAGGAAAAGATATATATGCGATTTGTAAGACTGTTCTGTTAGGGTTTATCCTTAGTTTATAAAAGGATCCCTTTGGGCATAGTTAGATATACGTCCTCAAGATATCTCATCACAATATCATATCTCGAATAGTTAATAATCTGTAATCGTTCAAAGCAGATTAATAGAAGTTATTAGTTAGTTCTACATTGTTTTTCTTAGTACTTGTGTTAAGATTCCGCATTAACACATATTATTCATAATCAGTGTTTATGTATAGTCAATTGTATTTATACATCTTGGCTATCTTCCTTAATAGGCTGCAAAGATCTATTCCTTAGAGGGACTCACAAGTGGTATCAGAGCCTGTGAGAAACTCTGAATAAGAAGAACAATCTAATCCAGTTATAAACCTTCATCCTTCAAATCTAAACATGTCTGCATCATCATCACAAGATGAAATTCCACCACCACCACCTCCACCATCATCACAAACACCAACCCAACAAACTCCTCATACAGTTTCAACCATCAAGCTGCCTATTCTCAAAAAGGGAGAATATGATATCTGGGCTATGAAGATGGAGCACTATTTGGCTCATACAGACTATCCAATCTGGGAGGTTATACAAAATGGGAATGGTCCTGTATCCATCACTACAGATACATCAGGACAAATTAAGGTTTTGCCTCCTAGAACTGCAGAAGAGATTGTAGCCAGAGAAAGAGAGAGAAAAGCAAGGACCACCTTGCTTATGGCCATACCAGAAGATCATCTTGCTAAGTTCCATAAGATGACTGATGCAAAAGAGATATGGGATGCCATCAGATCAAGATTTGGTGGAAATGATGAATCCAAGAAAATGCAGAAGTATATCTTGAAGCAACAGTTTGAAGGATTCTCTATATCCAACACAGAAGGGCTTCACAAAGGCTATGACAGGTTCCAAAGTCTCCTAAGTCAGTTAGAGATTCATGGAGCAGGTGTATCTACTGAGGATGCAAATCAAAAATTTCTAAGATCTCTACCTTCTGCCTGGTCACAAGTCTCCCTAATAATGAGAACCAAACCAGGGGTGGACACTCTTAATTTTGATGATTTGTACAATAATCTAAGAGTCTTTGAGAGTGATATAAAAGGCTCTACTGCATCATCATCCTCTAGCCCACAAAATGTAGCTTTTGTCTCTGAGAACACAAACAGTACTAATGAAGTTAGTACCGCTTATTGTGTTCCCAATCTTTCTGGTCAAAACTCAAAGTATGAACAAACTTCATCATACTCATTACTTGCTAATCAATCAAGTTGCCCTCAACTGGATCATGAGGACTTGGAACAGATTGATGAATATGACCTTGAAGAAATGGACTTGAAGTGGCAAGTGGCCATGATCTCAATGAGAATGAAAAAGTTTTACAAGAAGACTGGTAGAAAGCTACAATTTGATGCAAAAGAACCTGTTGGCTTTGATAAAACCAAAGTGGAATGCTACAATTGCCACAAAACAGGGCATTTTGCTAGAGAGTGTAGAATCAAGGGAACTCAAGATAACAGGAGGAGGGATGCATGGAATTCTGGAAACAAGGATGGGAGCAGAACTGGACAGAAGGAGGATTCTAAAGCATTGGTGACAATTGATGGAGAAGGTGTAGATTGGACAAATCATTCAGAAGAAGATGAAGATTATGCTTTGATGGCTTGCAACAGCTCAGACTCAGACACAGAGGTAATTTCCTGTTCAAATAAGTGTAAAGAGTCTTATGCTAATCTTAAAAAACTGTATGATGCTCAGAGAGAACAACTAAGTGATGCAAGCATTGAAATAAAGGCATATTCTCAAGGTCTTAAGAAAGTTGAAGCACAGTTAGTTGCTCATCAACAAGGAAAACTTTGGTATGAACAAAAGATAAAGTTTATGAAAATAGATTTAGATGATAAAACAGATGTCCTCACATACCATAAGAAACTATTAGCAGAAGCTCAAAAAGAAAAAGAAGATTTAAAGGCTAAAGTAGAAAAGTGGCATAATTCTTCTAAAAATCTTAGTAAACTCCTAAATACCCAAATGAGTGCTAATGATAAGTTTGGGCTTGGGTATGGGGATTATAGATATAATGGTATTTTGAGTTATGAAAATGAAGTGTTGCAGAGTGTTTTTATGAATAAAGAGAGTGATATAGAAAACCAACCTGTGTATGATAGGTTTGCAGAAGGAATGCATGCTGTACCCCCACCCATGACAGGGAATTATATGCCCTCTGGACCTGAAATTGAAATAGATTACTCACAGTTTACATATGGTCCAAAACAGACTCAACCTAGTGAATCTGAATCCCAATCAAGTGAATTTGATACTTGTGAATCTAACATTAGTATAGAACCTTCTGAACTAGTGTCTGAACCAGTTGTCAATAAATCTAATGTAGAATGTCAACCTAAGGTCTGGTCTGATGCTCCTATCATTGAGGAGTATGAGTCAGATAGTGATGATGAGTGTGTAGTTATACCAACAAAACAACAAGAAACACCTAGTTTTGCTAACCAGCAAGTAAAAACTCCTAGGGAAAATGTTAAAAGTCAATACACACATAGTCAAAAACCTAAAGTTGATAAGAAAGATTTAGGGCATGGGTTTGCTGTAAGAGCATGTTTTGTATGTGGTAGTCTTAATCATTTGATTAGAGATTGTGATTTTCATGAAAAGAGGATGGCAAGAAAAGTGATTAAAACATGGTTGGAAATAATGTGCAAAGATTGAATAAACAAAAACCATTTTGTTTCCTTCAGCAGTACTAACTAGAACTGGTATAATTCCAGTTAATACTGCTAGAACTAGCGGTACTAAAAATTTTAGTACTGCTAGGCAAAGTGTTAACAGACAGACAATACTAACCAGTACTGCCATGAAAGTTAATACTGTTAAGCCCAATATGAATAGAGTTAGACCAGCAAATGTTTTTTTATAAAACTCATTCATCATCATCAAGACCTTTCAAAAAGACAACAGTACTTAGACCAAAATTTTCAAATCAAAAGTTTAATACTGCCTAAGTAATGCAGTTAGTACTGTTGGGGGAAAAAGGGAATAACTGTGTTAGCCTCAACAGGTTGTTGTTGGAGACCACAAAAAATCCATGGTGGATCCAAATACAATAGTGGATCCAGTCTTGGAAATTGTTACACTTTCAAAGATCCACTAGGCAGACTCAAGCCCAAACAGGCTTGGGTCCCTAAGAGAAACTAATCTCTTTCTTTTAATGTGCAGGATTATCCACATAGAGCTCTAAAGAATAAAGGGATTGTTGATAGTGGATGTTCCAGGCACATGACTGGGAACAAGGCCTACCTTGATGAATTTCAAGACTTTAATGGTGGCCCTGTTGCTTTTGGAGGTAGTAGAGGTTATATAACTGGTTAAGGTAAAATAAAAACTGGTAAGTTAGATTTTGAGGATGTGTGCTTTGTGAAAGAACTTTAGCATTTAAATCTCTTTTCTGTGTCACAAATATGTGACAAAAAGAACAACATTTTGTTTACTGACTCTGAATGTCTTGTTTTGTCTTCTGAGTTTAAGTTACCTGATGAAAATCATGTATTACTTAAAATCCTAGACAAAAACAACATGTTACAGTTTCACTTAGAGAACATTGTTCCTTCAGGAGAATTGGCTTGTTTAATTGCAAAGGCTACAACTGATGAATCTAACAAATGGCATAGGAGGTTGGGTCATGTCAATTTCAAAAACTTAAATAAACTTGTGAAGGGAAACCTTGTTAGAGGTCTACCTTTAAAGATTTTTCAAAATGACCACACTTGTGTTGCTTGTCAAAAAGGAAAGCAACACAAGGCCTCCTGTAAGGCAAAGCGTAAGCTCTATTAGCCATACCCTACAACTCTTCATATGGATTTGTTTGGACCTACTCTGTTAAGGAGCATAAACCTAAGACTATTGCCTTGTAATCACTGATGATTTTGCAGTTTAGTTGGGATTTTTCTTAAGAAAACTAAGGATGAAACTAGTTTTTTTTTTTTTTTTGTTTTTTTTTTTTTTTTTTTTTTTTTTTTTTTTTTTTTTTTTTTTTTGTTTTTTCTTTTTTTTTTTTAGTGCAATCCTTAAGGACTTTTAAGCCAGATAGAGAGAACCAATTGAATCAAAAGGTTAAAACACTATTAGAAGTGATAATGGTACCGATTTATGAAACAAGGATGGTTTTGATTGTGGGTCAAAGGGGGAATCAAGAGGGAATCAGTACTCCAGAAACTCCACAACAAAATGGAGTTGCTGAGAGAAAGAACAGGACCCTTATTGAGGCTGCAAGGACCATGCTTGCAGATTCATTTTTACCTAACACTTTTTGGGCTGAAGCAGTTAGTACTGCTTGTTATGTTCTAAATAGGGTATTAGTGACCAAGCCTCATAATAAGACCAACTTATGAACTTTTAACTGATAAGATACAATTATAAAGTTATATAAGACCTTTTGGGTTTGCCATGTGGACCATCTTGAATTACCATTGAACACCTTGGCAAGTTGCTTAGATAATCGATGAAGGTTTTTGTTGCGGTGAGTCTTCTCTACAAACAAGGCTTTTAGGTATTACAATTTAGAAACCAAAAGAGTTGAAGAAAACCTGCACATCACCTTCTTAGAGAACAAACCAAATGTTGCAGGAAAAGGACCAACTTGGCTTTTTGTCTTGAATATTTAACTGATTCTATGAAATTATCATCCTGTTAGTCAGAGAATTCCAAGTCTAACTTGCATGCAGGTCAACAAGAAGCTAACCAAAATGCAGGTACAGAAGAGATTATTGATGCAGGGGGGATTTGACAAAGAAGATGAATCTGCTCAAGACTGTTTTATACTGCCAATATGGCCTTCTTATTCTTCAACAAATACTCCAGCAGTAACAACAGATGATAAGAAAGCAGGTCCAAAGAGAGGAAGACCAAGTCTTTATGGATGAACTTGAAAGACTTAAGAAGCAAGAAAAGGAAGCTTATGAGGAAGCTGAAGCTCTCAGGAAGAAGTTTGAGACCTTGGTTATAAAAGAAGGAGCTACTAAGCCTAGCAGTACTAACATTTTTAGTACTGTTAGCACACCAGCTAAAGCTAGCAGTACTAACCCACTTAATACTGTAGCGATACAGTTAGTCTGCCAGTCCTTATGAAGGACCATCTCTTTGCTGATCCAACACATTCTGAAGAGATGCTTTAGAAATACTCCACTTGAGGATATCTATCAAAATGCCACTGCTGGTATTTTTCACTCTTCATCTTATGATGTTGGGGTGCAGTGGCTGACTTCACAAACTTAGAAACTGTTGTGAATGTTAGTCCTATTCCCACATCAAGGATTCATCACACTCATCCTAAAGCACTTATTCTAGGAGATCCAAACTCAGCAGTTCAAACAAGAAGCAAAGTAAATACAAGTTCTGGCGCTCTATGCTTTTGTTGAGCTAGTTCAAAAGCAAAAGAGAACAAAACCATACGGACTTTCATTATTGTGTATTTGTTGTTTCCTGTCTCAACATGAACCAAGGAGATTTCAGGAGCTCTTGAAGATGAAAGCTGGGTTGATGCTATGCAAGAAGAATTGTTGCAGTTCTGGAGATACAGAAGTTTGGGTTTTAGTAGATTTGCCTTATGGGTAAGAAGTCTATAGGTAAAAAGTGGGATTTATCGAAACAAGACGGATGACAGAGAGTTGTTGTCAGGAATAAAAGCAAGGTTAGTTGCTAGGGTCCATAGGCAAGAGAAGGGAATAGACTATGATGAGGTTTTTGCTCCTGTGGCAAAACTTGAAGCCATAAGGGATCTTTTAAGCCTTGCCTCATTTATGGGTTTATAGTTATCAAATGGATTTAAACGTGCTTCCTTTTGGGAAAATTGATTAGATGGGTTTATGTGTTCAAATGCCAGGTTTTCAAAGAGCCTAAAATCCTAAGAAAGTATACAAGGTTGTAAAAGCTCTCTATGGGCTACATCAAGCTCCCAGAGCCTGGTATGCTACTTTATCTACTTTCTTGTTGAAGAATGGATACAGAAGAGGAACCATTGACAAAACTCTCTTCCTAAAGAAGGACAAAAATGATATCATACTTGTTCAAGTCTATGTGGATGATATCATCTTAGGGGTCAAACGAAATATCTTGGTGGGTGAGTTTTGAGGCATTAATGAAGAGTAGATTTCAGATGAGTTCAATGGGAGAGCTCACTTTCTTTCTTGGACTACAAGTCAAACAAAAGCCTGATGGCATCTTTATTAGTCAGGATAAGTATGTTGCAAAAATTCTGAAGAAGTTTGACTTTGCCAATGTTAAGACTGCTAGTACACCAATTGAGACTCAGAAGCCTTTAGTCAAGGATGAGGAGGCCAGTGATGTGGATGTTCATCTTTATAGGTCCATGATTGGCTCTTTAATGTACTTGACTGCTTCTAGACCTGACATTATGTTTGCAGTTTGTGCTTGTTCTAGGTTTCAGGTCACTCCAAAGACTTCCCATCTAAGTGCTGTCAAGAGAATTTTTAGGTACCTAAAGGGCAAACCCAAACTGGGTCTTTGGTATCCTAGAGTGTCTTCCTTTGACCTGAAATCTTACTCAGATAGTGACTATGCTGGAGCAAATCTTGACAGGAAATCCACAACAGGAGGTTGTCAATTTCTTGGTAGGAGACTCATTTCTTAGCAATGCAAGAAGCAGACCATTGTGGCTACTTCAACTACAGAGGCAGAATATGTTGCTGCTGCAAGCTGCTATGGGCAAGTTTTGTGGATTCAAAATCAAATGTTAGACTATGGGTTCAACTTCATGAACACAAAGATCTACATTGATAATGAAAGCACCATTTGCATTGTAAAGAATCCAGTATATCATTCCAAAACAAAGCACATTGCTATTAGGCACCATTTCATAGAGATGCTTATTGAAAAAGAAACTCATTTATGTGCTTAAAATCCACCACTGATGACAATGTAGCTGACTTACTCACCAAGGCATTGCTGTTAGTCGATTTCAGGTTCTGGTAGTTTCCATTGGGATGATCAATCCATAAGATGCATTGGTTAAAGGGAGGCAAGTATTGGCCTGTGTAGTATAGTTTGTATACTAAGATCAAGTTTAACATAGATGATGCATGTTCGGGGTTTGATAGAGTTAGAGAGGTGTTTGAGCTAGTTACTAAGGGTACTGAAGCTCTCAGATACTACATTCGTTATTCTTTGTTGGCAAAGTTTAGTACAGCCAGTACAACGTAGTACGCTGGCAAAGTCTTGTACCGCTTTAGATATGTTAAAGAAAAACTACGCCAAGGGTACCCACAGTTGTAAATTGAAACGGTTTCCTTGAAATTAGGTCTCCTAAACCTAATAAACCCATTTCAATTGCGCACGTTTGTCCGCATTCTCTCGCTAACTACATTGAAATTAACAAGCCCTAATATCTTCTTAACGGACGATCTCTCTATCAGTACAATGGATTGTTCTTGATTCAATGTCCGAAGATAACATGGTTTGCATACTTTGGAGAAGTCTGAAGGGAATGCAGAGTTTCATGAGATTATTGATTTTCTCAAGCGAAGTTCCATTCATCATGCTCTCACTATAAGTCCTGTAGTATCTACTACATTTGTTGAACAGTTTTGGACGTCTGCTAAGTCCAAAACAATCAACAATGTTAGGCACATTACTGCCAAAAGTAGCTGGCAGTTTGAGTCTATCTCTGAGGGCATCAATAAGAAGTGATCTTTTTTTGGCTGATGCTGATGGGCAGATGACACATTACCTAATCAGGCTTATTTGATGCTATACCGCAAATGGGGTATGAGGGGGATTTATAGTGTTAACATTAAAATAATGATGTTTTCAACCAATGGAGGTTTTTATTTTCATACATTAATACTTTTCTTAGTCCAAAAGTACCTCTTGGGTCAAATTCCTACTTATATTGCCACTGCTGTCCATTTGCTAACATCTAATCAAAGTATAATTTTTTAAATTAATTTTTGATGGTATGCTTAGACTTTTAGATGCTAAGAAAAAGTTTTTAATGTTATCCAGTTTTATTTTATCTTTTTTAGGTAACCCTACTAGCTAATGTGTCTGTAACCCTTTAGATCATTTTCCTGTAAATACTTTAACTAGTAAAGTCTTTTCTTTCATGGTTAAGAAGGGTAAGCATTTCTCAGGGAAAGTCCCCTTTGTTGGCTACTATGTTGGTACAACAACTCAGGATGGAGGGAGCCTCTTTCCGAAAGGACCTCTGAAGCACTACCTACACCCTCTCCTGCTCCCACTAGTGAAGTACCTCTTGAGCCACAGCCTGACTCATCCCCTGCTCAAACTAGTGAGGTACCTATTGAGCACCAGCCTACCCTATCCCCAAGACCTTCACCCACTACTACTATTCCTGATTCTATCCCAGAACCTTCTGGTGAGAATCTTGGAGGTCATTCATCCAGTGATAGATCCCTTTCAGGGAATGAGGGTGATTGACTTCTAAAAGTGTATTTGATCTTTGTCTCTCATTATGTGCATTAGGTTTCAGATCAAGCCAAGGAAATACAAGACTTGAAGGCTCAGATCACAAAGCTCAAGAAGCAAGCTAAACCTGTCATAAAGCACCATAAAGCATATCTGAAAAGTATCTCCTTGAAGCAAAGATTCCCAAGAAAGAGCTTCTCCAAGAAAACATAGGGTGCACAAAGAGTCTGTATCTAAACAAGGGAGGAAGTTTGAAAAGGTGTATCAACAGTTCAAAGAAGATCCCTTTGTGTGATGAAGATCCTGAAGATACAATAGTGATCACATAGACACAGAAGAATGTCAAGATGAAGGGAGGACAGGGAAACAGTGGATGATACAAGGAGATTAAGAGAATGTACTTAGTACTAAAAGATGTACATAGTACTGACAAGGAAGAGAGTTAGTACTGACATGAGAAAGATAGTACTGACAGACCAATATTAGTACTGACGCGACCAAAGTTAGTACTGACAAGGCAAATTGAAGGTACTTGATGAACAAAGTTGAAGGTACTGAAGAGTCAATATGAAGGATTGACGAGCAAAATGACGATTATGAGAGCACTTTGAAGTACTGAGAGAACATTGAAGTACTGAAGAGAAAAGTTGAAAGTAATGATGGGCATAAGAAAGTACTGAAGAAGAACTTGTGCTCAAGCCACTCCAACATCCACTCAAACACCCACTTTTACTATTTGGAGATGATGAAAACCAATCAAGGTTTTCTCAACATGCAGTCAGCCAAAGCAATTTCTTAGAGAAAAGAGAAAGGTGTAGAGTTGAGGATGTTGAAGAAATTGATAGACCTAAGCTACTCTACAAGATCACTTCTTCACATTGAGCCACTCTAAAGATTGAACCAAAAGACAAAGGGAAGAAGAAGATTAAAGAGGAGGATGAATCTAAAAGTGAATCTGATGGTATTCCTCAAGCTGAGAAGAAGTTTAAGCAGCTTGAAAGTGATGAAGAGTTGGCAAGGAAAATGCAAGAAGAGTGGGAAGAAGAAGAGGAAAGAAACAAAATAGCTGAAGATAAACAGCTGCCCAATTGAAGCTCTTATAAGAAATTTTGATGATTTAAAGGCAAGGAATTGAGGCAGATCGACTTTTTTGAGTCATTCAAGAACAAGAAAGAGAGCAATTTACAATTGAAGAAAGAGCAAAGTTCCTTCATGACACAATTGCTGCTCAAAGAAGATTCCTTGCTCAACAAAGATCAGAAGCTATCAGAAATAGACCACCAACCAAGAATCAACTCAGAAATTAAATGATGATCTACATAAAGCATGTAGGAAACTTCAAGCATGCTGAATTGAAAATCAAGAAGTTTGAGGAAGTACAAGCTTTGTATGAGAAGATTAAGAGGTCAGATGAGGATTTTATATCTATTGGGTCTGCTGAAGATGAGAGATTGATCAAGAAGATGAATGAGAAAGGAGTTGATTCTTCTAAGGTTGAAATGATCAAGGAGCAAAGTAAAGAAAAGTCCTAGCGGAGAGTAAAGCAGAAGTTAAGTGAGGAAAGCAAAGAGAAGAAATACTAAAAAGAGAAAGTTCGGTATTAGGTAAAAGTGAAGTAAGGAAAGAAGGTATATTCAAAACACTTCTGAAGATGATAGTGACAAAGAGAATGATGAACTAAGATTGCACTTAGTCATAGCTCCAGATGAAGAAAAAGAAGTGGACTATGAGATACTTGACTGAAAATTTCCTATCAAAGAATGGAAGACAGAGTGTCTTGGAACTAAACCACAAACTGATCAAGCTGAACACCTTGAGGAGATTAATCTAAATGTGGTGATTAGGAGTAATGGACAGAAGAGATACTTTAGTAATTTGATAAGTGTATTGTCCATATTTGATAGAGAAGATTTGAATGCTGTGTATCAACTGGTGATGGACTGATTTCAAGATGAGATGCCTGAAGGTTTTGACAGAGTACTTTGGGGAGATTTGATGGTTTTATTCAACCCAGATGATAAAGATGAGTTTTGGGGTTCACAGCAAGATTGGAAGATTGTGAGTTGGAAGTTACATAGTTCTTCAGGGGTACACACCTTAGTAACTGAAACAGAATTAGTCATTCATATGCTTGTAGAGAAGAAGTATCCTTTGAGAAAGGAAGTACTGATGCAGATGCTGAAATTGAAGTTAGAGTCTGAAGAAGATAGTACTATGGCATTAGAGTTGATTAGATTTATCAAACAAGTTGCTTGCCGAGTTAGAACCTGACAGAGAAAGATTGTGGGAGTGAGAAGGGTTGAGTGTTGGCAAACCCCACCCACAACAAAATGGTCATCAAGTTCACCATGTTAACAGGCATAAGAACTGGCTAGTCCATAAGCAAACGGCTTGTGGTAAAGACTTCTCAAATCCGTTTATGGTTGACAATTTACCAAAAATTGTAGGGTTCTCAACTCACCTTGCTTCTGTGGTGAAGAGTTGGCTAGTCCATGATCAACAGTTCTAGTAAAGGACTAATAAAGCTGTTGATAGCTGATAGTTTGCTAAAAACTATATGGTTAAATCAATGCCCATGTTTTACAATGCAAAGCTTTGGTTGTCAAAAGCAATGGTATTTGGTCAAAGACAATCAATTCTGTTGATGGTTGACAGTTTACCAAAAACTGTATGGTAATTAACTCACCATGTTTTTAAAATAAAGAGTTAACTATCGCAAAGCAAACGGCTACTGGTAAAGGAACATCAAATCCGTTAATGGCTGGTAGTTTGCCAAAAACTATAAAGCCAACTTAGTTGGATTATTGCTAAAAAGATGTTGCTGTGTAGCTGAGAAGACAAAGTTGCTGCTGAAGATGGATAGAGTTTAAAAGATCAAGAAATGATAAGAGTGTTTGGATACATCCTCTAAGAGATTAAAGAAGTTGAAGAAACATGCAGTTAACAAGTTCTAACATTCATGTTTAAGGGAGGACTGTTGGATTTATGGTTTTTTTTTTTTCCTAAGTTAGTTACCGACAGTACAAAATTGTTAGTAATGATAGTTATAGTTAGTCCCGACAGTACAAAATGTAATATGGATAAATTAGTTTGTACTGTTAGTAGAAATTTAGTTAGTTACCATTTATTGAGTTTATGCGATGAGATATTCTAGGAAAAAGATATGGTTATTGTAGCGATTTGTAAGCCTGTTAGGGTTTATCTTATTCTATAAAAGGATCCCTTTGGCATAGTTAGTTAGACAACCATTACACGACCCCTTCAAGAAAATCTTAATAGCAATATTCATATCTCAAAATACGTTAGTAATTCGGTAATAGTCTCAAAGTAGATTAATAGGAAGTTTGTTATTAGTTCTCATTGTTTTTCTTCGTACTTGTGTTAAGATTCCGCATTAACACATAGTATTCTCCTCAGTGTTTCTACATAGTCAGTGTATTATCCAGTTGGCTATCCTCCTTTATGGGCCTGCAAAGATAAAAAAAACCTATGTTTAGGGACCACATACATTATTTGAACATATGGAGTTAAACCAACCACTCCTTGTATCCGTATTATTTCTTTTAGAATCTAACTTGTCATACCGCGAGAGGAACATACAAGGACATGGTTTAGCCATTATGTTCATAATTAAAGTTACCTCAAATGCATGAGAGATAAGCATACAATCATCTTATCATCATATAGGCGCAATGCAAGCTAGAACGACTAATCATATAACATATCATACGAAAAATTCTTTTCGCCTTGCGATGAGTATGACGATGTATACCAAGCTTGATTTATGACCAAATTACTTTATTTTCAAAGAAGGATGTATCAAAGTTCAATAGGATACCGACCAAAATTCTCCTGACTCAAAGGTTTGAGTGTCATGTCAATACAAATTGAAATTTTGGGACACTTTTTTTTGTTTTATATTATGGTGGTATTTTGAAAATTCGATTACTTGGGCATTATAAACTGTACCGCTAACCTACTTTATTAGGAAAACTAGACTCAATATTCGAAAGATGTGGGTGGTTTTTTTTTTTTTGACACGACTTGTACAGATTTTCGGTTAAGTTTTATGCCCTTTGAAGTTGATGCAATTTTTTTTGTAAAGCGTACTGTAGAAACCGGCTGGCCGAGTTCTGTTTCTTGAATGGAACCGGACTTGTAATCAAACAGAACCGTCGGTTCTGCATAAATTTTCCAAAACGCTTATTTTGACCCGACGACAACCAGTCCAAAAACTGTAGGCTTTAAGGGTAAAACTTATATAACAGATTTTAGGACCCTTATTTATGCTTGTATAACAACGATATTCGACAATCAAGACTTCTAAGAATAAAAACAAGACATGCTTTTCCTATTAAGTCCCGCTATTTTTTTTTTATTTTTTATTTATCTTTTATTTGTTTTATTTTATTTTTTATTTTTTTTTATTTTTTTTTTTTTAATATGAGTAAGTTATGACTTTTGAAAGGTTACGACGATTAATTATATAAAAGTAGTTTTAAATTAATTTTATAAAAACAATTAAAACTACTGTTCATCAGTGGCATAAATATTATAAATATAATATTTTGATATATTTTTTAATACGGAGCCATGGATATAAATAACGTGAAAAACGGAGTTTAAACGATAAAGATATAAGGTTTATAAAACCGTATGCACTATTTTTACTTTTGTGCATTATTTTATAGAAACAAATAAACTAATTATATAATGTCATTATATAATCAATAATAATATTAAAACATGTAATATTAACAAATAATTAATGGTGGGACGAAAACCACCATGTGGAAAACGTAGAGGGGGGGGGGGGGGTGAATACGTTTCCGATTAAAATCTAAAAACTTTTTGTATCAAATGCCCGAACAATTGTGACTTAACAGGAAAAGTACTATTAATAGTCCATGACTATATCGAGTAAACATGCATAAACATCAAGCAATAACAGAAGCATAATTATAAAGTAAAGAAATAATGATATGTAAAGAGAAAGCAAACCGAACACGATGATTTATAGTGGTTCGGTCAGGAGCTCCTCTCGGCCCTACTCCACTCCCCGAGTACCCAACTCGAGAGTTACTTCACTAGATCAACATGCTCCCTTTTCGGCGGAGAAAACCTTACACAACGTCTCTTACACTTTATCCGGTACTAAGCTAAATACTGAGTCCTAATCACCGGGAGAACCAACCCATCGTCGCTTACACTTTATCCGGTATAAAGCTAAATAGCAGGTTATTACACAAAGGGTAGAACCAACCCAAACCCCGTTATGTTTTATGGCCTAACATAACAAACCTTGTGTTTTATGGAACAAACACATAAACCACGACAAATGTGTCTAATGGATATGAATGAGTATACAATGATGATCCACGACAAATGTGTCTAATGGATATGAATGCCTAATCTAAATTAACTTCCATTGATGAGAAGCCTTTAAATGGATGTAGATGATGAGATATCTAATCTTGTAGATCTTCATATAGGTTTGTTTGATGGTGGATGGAAATGGCAAGATCTTCAAGGCTTGCTTTGGTTGGATCATCATAAGAGTATGCAAGATAAATGTTAGAAGCATTATGATCACATGAGAATGAGGGTGTTTAATGACTATTGCTACTTATCTAAATGAGTGAGAAATGCAAAGAAAATGTGTGTGAAAGGTATATAAAATGATGAGAAAAAGCTTGGTACTTATAGGCTAAAATTCTACTGTAGCCCAGTTTCGCCGGTTCCATTCTCAAAAAAAAAATTGTCGGTTCTTCCGTTTCCCGCCGGTTCCCTTTGCCGATTCCATTTAAAAATATTTTATTTTTACTTTTATTTTGCATTTTACTTTTACTTAAAAGTGAAAGCAAACTTGTACATGTAAAAATAAAAAGTCTAGTTGAGTTTTGACAAAATAAAGTTTACATGTCTAAATAAAATATATATTTAGATGTAAAATTTAGTATAAAAATAAAAAGATGCATTTGTATAAAAATACTTGTGAATGCAAAATGTGAAAAGAGGTTTGATCATAATGCAACA
>BQNB010039810.1:2070-47842 GCA_026074375.1 Tanacetum coccineum | reverse complement strand
CAAGGCTATGAAAACTGGGTTAAAGTAGATGATGACTTTGAGCTGTGGCATCGTCGACTTGGACATCCGTCAGAAAATAAAGTACTTCTGTTAGCCTCAAAATAATGAGTCGAACAATGGAAGTTCGTTCATAACTATATTAGGTCTCAGTCATTAAATAATTATACGTTGTAATAGGCTACACGGGTAAACGGGCTCTTAAATGTAATCTAACCGGTCACGTGTATCGGGCGAAAGCCCAAGTAATCCCGAGCCCGGCCCGTAGAAATACCAAGGCATGAAAGCCTCTTGGTATTAAGTATAAATACCCCTCTCCAAGTATGGAGAGGGGGTTGGTTCTTGTTAATTCTCATTTGTAATTTTGCAAGTAATCTTCCATCTTATTTTCTCTCTACCTTTCTCTCTCTAACTTCTCTCTAAAATTCTTCCATTCTTCTCATCTTATTTTTCTTGTTTCCAATTATGAAGTGAAAGTGATATTAGATTATTGACATTTGGTATCATTCGCCACGGGTGGGTTTAGTTTTTGTTTAGTTCTAGTGGTTGTTTCGTGTTTGTATTTTTTTTGTTGTTTTTGTTCGTTTCGTGGTTTAGTTTTTTTAGCAAAGTGGTTCGACTTGGTTACCTCAATTTGGTTCGATTTAGTGTTTGTAATTGTATTGTAATCGTGGTTACTTCGTGCGTGGCTAAGACAAACGCAAAGATCGAACTAGTTCTTATCTCACGGATCGAACAAGGGTTGTTCACTTTTGGATCGAACTAGTAAGCATTTTTCCTTCGAGGATCGAACTAGCATTTTCCTTCGAGCATCGAACGAGTGAAATCCAGTAAGGTTCGAACGAGCGACTTCAACAAGGACCATCGAACGAGTGTTCCTTGTTTGATCGAACGAGTGGTTTTATCTTTGTTTGATCGAACGCAAACTCCTTCAAGGAATCGAACTAGGTGGATTCGAACAAGATTATTCGAAACGAGCAACGATCGAACGAGCAACGATCGAACGAGCAACGATCGAACTGCAACATCGAACGAGCAACGATCGAACAAGCAACGATCGAACGAGCAACGATCGAACGAGCAACGATCGAACGAGCGGACTCGAACGAACGGTCTCGAACGAGCGGAATCGAACGAGCGGAACCGAACGAAATTTTTTTTTAGAAAACTTGTGTGACGAAAAGGGTTTCAGTAAAACAGCCATAACACACCAAATCCCTAGAAGTAAAGATGTCTTAGTTTGAACCCCCACCTCGTGGTTAGCGGAGTGGGATATCACGACACATCTTTCACTTGCTCCATATAATCAAATGTATGCTTCATTGGCAAAATTTCAATATTCATGCATTTTTGCATTCATACTTCATTCATGCTTCTTTGGCATTTTAACTTTCGAATTATTAAGAACAGAAAAATCTCGTTTTAAAGAATCAAGTTACAAATTTGAAGCTTTTTCTAAAAACATTGATTGACTTAGTTGAATTGAATTGAGCACGTATGATTAGGCGGATTAGAAGCTAATGGGAGAAAAAGCCACAAGTTACTCATATAAGTTTTTGTTCAGCACATAAACTTATATTTAACTCTATCACTTCTTGTTCTTCACCTTATTAAAATTCGAAGCAATCGAATTCGTGAAAGCTTAGCCTACCAGCGGTAAGTTGAGGAACTAGCTAGGGCTCAACACGCCCGATCGAGTCAAAAATTATTCTCATTCTACCCATTAGGAAAGTCAAAACTGTGACAAAACACTTATTTTATTTTTGAAATTTTTAAATTTTTTCATTTTTTTGGTATTTTTGCAAAAATTTGGTGGTAAAAACGGGATTGCGTGATAACAACGACTGCAGGCAAAAATCAAATCGAAGATTCCCCCCCCCCCCCCATACTAGAACTAAACATCGTCCTCGATGTTTCAAGGGGTTCCTACGTAAATCTAAGGCCGTTTATGAAGTGTGCCAAAAGATAAAACGTTAGTCGATTAGATTTGGATACTGGATTCCCAAACTGAAGCTGAGGATGTGAAACTCATGTGGATACTACAAGCAAGAGAGTCTTCACAATCCGGGAAATCCTGGACATACAATACAAAGCACACAAAACATGGACAAAACACGGGTGATGGAAAATGAAAGCCTTCTCACACACAAAACACTTATTAGCATAAAGAAAGAAGATAGACTGGATAAGCTAGGGGTGCCTCCCACTGAAGCGCTTGTTTTAGGGTCCCCGATCGCGTTGACCCTTCCCCGAATTTTATTGGTCCATGGGGAACGTCTGGAGATCCGGGACAACCTCGGTTGGTATGTCCCCTCCAAAGTAGTGTTTGATACGATGACCATTCACTTTAAAATATTGGGCCCGCGGAGTATTTGCAGATACTCGACAGGGCCATAGAGGAAAAAACTGGACAATGGGTTAATGGTCCAGACCAACGGAGATTTCAATTTGCCCGAGAAATCTTCTGTCTAGAGTTGAAGAAGGAGAACACGATCACCCAACTATGAAAACCGGTTTTGATCTTTGCATCGTGTATCCTCATTGGTTTTCTCTTTATAGATCAAAGAGTTTTCGTAGCTTGATCACGAAGTTCAATTTGTTCATCAGTTGAACTTCCTATGATTACCCCGCATTTGAACTCAAAATTTGTATCTTGAGGGTCCCAGTAAGGCCTGTGCTCTAACTCGTCGTAGATGACATGCCTTCCCGTACACAAAGCTATATGTAGTATCACCCGATGGGTTTGTTTGTAAGCTGTGCGGAGGCCCGATAAAAGCATCATCTAGTTTGTCTGACTAGGAGCCACGATTATTCTTCCATGGTTCGACTCAAGAATACGCTTTAAACACGATTTACACCTATCAACTTGGCCACTTGTTTGTGGGTGATATGCGGTGGAGAGACGATGAGTAACCTCCGTTCCTTAAGCATGACCTTTGTAAACGGTCCATATGCAACAGTGTGTTCGCATCACCATTAATGATTAGCTCACGGGGTGCACCAAATCGAGAAATAAGTTTTTAAAATTTGCAAACAACGAGCATCATTGTGGGATCGCTTTGCTTCACCCATTTTGACAAGTAGTCCAACCAGCACGAGTATGTACTTGTTCCCTTTTGAAGGACGGAACGGCCCCATAAAATCAATGCCCTAATGTCAAAGATTTCGCAAACTTGGATGATTTTTGTGGCATCGTCATCCACGTTGCGTAATTTTTTCCTTTGACGTTGACAAATTATCACCAACGGTGACAAAGTCATTGGTGCATCTTTGTAGCTGGTTGGGCCAATAGAAAATCCTGGATCGAAGATTTTTCTTGCTGTTCCTTGGGCACCATAGTGTACCCCCAGTATGTCGTCCACTGTGGCAAGCTTTGAGAATGTCTAAAGCTTCTTGCCCCGAAACACAACGTCTTATCACCTGATCAGCACAGATCTTAAACAGGAAGGGATCATCCCAGAAATAATGCTTGACATCCTTGAAGAATTTATTTTTTTGTTGGGATGTCATTCCCTTGATAACGAATTTCCCCGCATGGTAGTTTGCAAAATCGGCAAACCATGGGGTACTTTGATCTTGAAGAGCAATAGAACCAAGAGTTTCGAGAGGAAATGCTTCATTGATTTCTTTGTTCTCGAGTTTGTCTTGATGCGGATTTTCAAGTCTGGACAGATGATCGGCGGCGAGATTCTCAGCTCCTTTTTTGTCTCGAACATCAATGTCAAATTCTTGGAGCAATAAGATCCACCGCATGAGTCTTGCCTTAGCATCCTTCTTGGCAAAGAGATACTTGATGGCAGAATGGTCAGTATACACTATGCTTTTGGACATGACAAGATATGAACGGAATTTCTCAAAGGCATACACCACGGCAAGTAATTCTTTTTCGGTCGTAGTGTAATGAGTTTTTTGAAGCCTACTTCATAGTCTTGCTAGCATAGTGTATAGGTTGAAAATGCTTGTTTTTTCTTTGCCCGAGGACTGCCCCAATTGCGAAGTCGCTAGCATCGCACATCAGTTCAAAGGGCAAGTCCCAGTCGGGAGCAATTAAGATCGGAGCCTCAGTCAATTTTCTTTTGAGTGTATTAAAGGAATCGATACACTCTTCAGAAAAGAAAAATGGAGTCTCCTTTTCAAGCAAAGGAGTCATAGGAGCAATTTTTGAGAATCCTGAATGAAACGTCGGTAAAACAACCAAAAACCGGCGTGCCCAAGGAAACTACGAAGACCTTTGACAGTAGTCGGATGAGGGAGTGTAGCTATTTACTTTCGACTTTAAGCTCTACAACCTCAGTCCCGAATTTAGAAATTTTATGTCCCGAGAACAATGCCTTCCCTTTACATAAAAGGGCTCTTCTCCCAGAGTTAAAGACTAATTGGTGGTCATTCACACCGCTTCAAACATCCTTATCTAAATGGGATAGGCACATAGAGAAAGAGTCCCCGAAGACCGAAAGTCATCCATAAATACTTCCATCGTTTTTTCACTCCTATTCGTGAATGATGCCATCATACATCTTGGAACGTAGCCAGGGAGCATTGCATAGACCCAAAATGCATGCGACGAAAGCAAAAGTTCCGTAAGGCATGTGATTTGTTTTTCTTTTTCTTGATCTTGGGTCAATTAGGTAATCTGAAAAAATAACCGAGAACCATCGAGGAAACATGTAGTATTCGTTTCCTGCTAGTCTTTCGAGTATTTGGTCCATAAAAGCAATGGAAGTGATCTTTATCGGTAGGGGTAGGATAGGTATTGATGACTCTTCATAAGTTTTCTGTAATCAATACTACTCGCCATCCCCGTGACCAATCGAGTCGGAATTAGCTCCATTCTCATCATTTGTGATGACGTCATCGCTCCTTTCTTAGGTACAAACATGTACCAGGCACACCCCAAGGGCTGTCAGAGATGGGGTAAATCAATCCACCAGCTTCAAGGATTTTTTCAACCTCCTTCTTGATAACGTCGTGGATTTTTGTTTACCCTTCCTCTGACTTTGCACAGATGTTCTCAAAGTCCTCTCCATTAGAATTTTGTGATACAAAATTCTAGGCTTAACACCCTTATATCGGAAGTTTCCGAAGCTATGGCTCGCTTGTGGGACTTTGATAACCTTGAGAGAGCTGTCCTTTTCCTCATCTTTTAAGTCTTTAGCAATTATGACAGGCAACTTGTCGTCACCTTCTAAAAATGCATACTCAAGATGGGGTGGCAGTTTCCTTAGTCAACCTCGGAGGTTTAATCAACGGAAGATTCAATGGTTTTAGCTTCACCGAGATTGATTCTTTTCCTAACTCCAGGCATATAATGTTCATGATATTGGGATAGGGGTGGGTGGTTCACTTGTTCAAAATTGCCTTCTAAATCAGGATGTCCCCCTCAGATATCCTGATAAGTTGGATCAACTTCAGATGAAGTTGGATCATCTTCTAGAGCAAGAAACGAATCTGCTTCTTCCATTAAAAGAAAATCACTGTCCCCGAAAGGAGTGAGATTTGGAGAAGCAGTAGAAACAATAGGCTCAAAATATGGAGTGGGATTGCCACTTGCGATCACGTTTGAAAATCCTAGGACCTCTTGAGAATACTCATCACAAGCCATATCAATGACGTCGATTTTGTTTACCGTCATATGGTTGTAATCAGCTGTGTATTTTGAAGTTTGGTCCAGATTGAATGTGATGGCTTCCTTGCCAACACGAACCAATCACTCCACAAACTTCCCACTATTTTTCCCACAATCCTTGACCTTCAAAACACCCTATAAAAATCGTGCTTGCCCTTGAAAAATTCTTTTGTGCCGCCTCTTTATTTTTAGGGTTTTCGGGAATTAGTTTTTAGAGATTTAACAAATAAAATCATAAAAGAGTTATAATGGGATATTAGGCCGAATTTTGGGCTTTCAAATAGGATTAAATCAGATTTTATCATTTGCATAATTATTTTGTATTTATCCTATTTTATTTTATATTTAATTGTAATGCATAATTAATTAAATACATATTTCGGCTTATATACATATATATATATAAATTTTAATTATTGGAAACCGTCCCTTGTGTAAGAAATGCACTCTGCATCACACAGGACCTTGCACTGTTAAGTGTAATACTTGTAACAAGGTGGGCCATCTGACCAAGAACTGCAGAAACAAAGGGCCAGCCACTGGAAGTAATCTGCTACCAGTGACAGTTACTTGTCATGCCTGTGGAGAGAAAGGGCATTATGCAAATCAGTGCCGAAAGACCACCAACAACAATGCCCAGGGAAGAGCCTACATGCTGAGGGATAGGAATGCTCACCAAGACCCGAACGTAGTCACGGGTATGTTCCTTCTAAACCAACATCTAGCTAGAGTATTATTTGATTCTGGAGCCGATAAAAGCTTCGTATCCATATCTCTTGCCTCTATGCTAAATATTCCACCCATTACAATAGATACCTTTTACAATATCGAAATGGCTGACGGAAACCTAGTAAGCACAAACACCGTTATTCAGGGTGCAACTCTGACTTTGTTAAACCAACCTTTCGAAATTGATCTTATGCCAATCAAACTCGGTAGTTTCAACGTCGTCATTGGTATGGATTGGTTATCCAAGTATCATGCTAGAATTATCTATGACGAGAAAGTCGTCCACATCCCAATCAACGGTGAAACTTTGATCATCCGAGGTGACCAAAGTAAAACCCGACTAAGTCTCATATCCTGTATAAAAACCAAAAGATATATATCCCGAGGTTGTCAAGTTTTCGTAATCCAAGTAATGGAAAAGAAGTCAGACGAGAAAAGACTAGAAGATATCCCAGTAGTCAAAGAATTCCCAGAAGTTTTTCTTGAAGATCTACCTGGCCTTCCTCCCGTTCGCCAAGTAGAATTCCAAATCGATCTAATTCCAGGAGCGGCACCTGTAGCCCAAGCACCTTATAGATTAGCTCCTTCAGAAATGCAGGAACTATCTAACCAACTTCAAGAGTTATCAGATCGAGGTTTTATCCGACCAAGTACTTCGCCTTGGGGAGCTCCTATCTTGTTTGTCAAAAAGAAAGACGGATCTTTCAGAATGTGTATCGATTACCGGGAGTTGAATAAACTTACCGTAAAGAATCGTTACCCATTACCCAGGATTGATGACTTATTTGACCAACTTCAAGGTTCGAGTGTCTACTCGAAGATTGACTTAAGATCAGGCTATCATCAACTGAGAGTCAGGGATGAAGATATTCCCAAGACTGCTTTCAGAACAAGATACGAACATTATGAATTTCAAGTAATGCCATTTGGTTTAACTAACGCACCTGCTGTATTCATGGATCTCATGAACCGTGTGTGTAAACCATACTTGGACAAATTCGTAATAGTGTTCATCGATGATATTCTCATCTACTCTCGTAACAAGGAAGAGCACACAAATCATTTGAGAATAATCCTAGAATTACTCAAGAAAGAGAAGTTGTATGCCAAGTTCTCCAAGTATGATTTCTGGATTCGTATCGTGCAATTTCTTGGACACTTAATTGATAGTCAAGGACTTCATGTTGACCCCGCAAAGATTGAAGCAGTTAAGAAATGGACATCTCCTACTACACCCACAGAAATACGTCAATTCTTAGGGCTCGTCAATTATTATTGGAGATTTATCAAAGATTTCTCGAAGATTGCAAAGTCTTTGATTGAATTAACCCAGAAAAACAAGAAGTATATCTGGGGTTGTGAAGCTTTTGTTGGATTCTTTTGGGAAGCTAAGCATCAGGTGAGTTTCATAGTCCCTCTTTTTAATGTTTTAAATTGGGATGGAAAAGATGCTAAGTGTTTTGGAAATGTTTTGAATTGCTGTGATTATGTGTTTTGATTTTGCTGATGGACATTATATGATTGCATTTGGCTTGTTAGTTGCATGATATTGTGTTGCAAAATTGAGTTGAGGATCATTAATAGTGGGGCTGGATCTCTCACGGATCGTTAATTTGAGATTGAGAACTCAGTGAATTGTATAGGGTCAGGCTAATTTTTACGCTTTAGTGGTAGACTTTTATGATGCGTAAGTGACGTATGTGGGATTCGGAGGGGTGTCTACCCAAGTATATGTATGGTGGTTTGATTGGTGATTTGGTTTGCTTGTTGCATAAGTTCATTATGTTGCATAATAGCTCCTATATTGTTTTGATAATCACCAATAATTGGTTTGAAGGGTTTATAATGTGTGTCTGAAAAATAAACCTTGACTCCCACCAACGTGTGTAGACGTTTTTTTATGCATCATTTTAGGTTCCGGAGCTTCATGTGAATTACTGAGGTTAAGAGAGGTGGCTAGAGCGACTGCTAGGATTGCATTGGAGTTCGCTCCTGAGTTTGTTTATGTTTATTGCATGGATTTTGTTGAATGTTATTTGATTCTATTAGGATCGTGAGATTTTGTTCTTGTATTGGTGAGACCCTCTTTCATTAATACAAGATGTCGTTCTTTTGGTTTTTGGTATTGTCATGACACATTGTGTCTTTATTACTTAGTTGTGCATTTAGTGTTTCTCTATTGTTGACACCATTGTGTTGTGATGATATCCATGACGTTACGCCTCGTGTTTCTGCTGGGCGGCGGTGTGACGCAGATTGTTCAAGCGCTACTGGTTATAGAGAACTAGGTGGTTGAGCCTAGACTATAGCTTAAGGGTCCCTCATATAGATGCATTTAGGGCTTATGTGTATGTATATACCTATTATGCTTATTTTCCCTAAGTTTCATAAACTATATTATAATATATACTATATATATATATTTATATATATATATATATAAGTTGAGTTTTGCTTTGTTATTTTGAGATCCGTATCCTGATATAGACTATGTTTTGTGGTCTATTATAATATGTCTCCCCCTATTCGTAGAAAGTATCATGATTCAGTTGCTTTCGCAACTGGGTGTAAAAGGATTAAGAATAGCCAAGCGTGTAACTGCAGATCGAATTCCTATTTGCACATAAGTGGCCGTATTGTAGAGTCGAAGAGAAGATGACCTTGAAGGAAGTTGATGGACAAACGGTCGAGGAAATTGAAACAAACATAATTGGCAAGGATGACACTATCACCAGAGTTCCTGAAAAATCTCAAGGTTATGAAACGTCTGAAGAAGAGCCAGTGGAACAACCTAGAAGACATGACCTGTATGGATTTGTGGATCACCCATAACTTCAACAAGGAAATCCTATAAATGAGTTTGCACCACATCGACTACCTCAGCCAAAGGGTAACATGAAAGGGATGGTTGATAGGAAGATGAGAAGAAGTTGAGAGGAATTGAAGTGGACTGGACCTTGAGTCCACCGCAAGTAGTAAACCTGTGTGGAAGAAGACAACTAAAGCTGATCATGACCGCGCGTCTCGTAACTGCCCATATTGTTCTAAGTAATTGATATGTTTTAGCTTGTTTTTCTTTCTTTCGACGTTTGGAGCCATGTTAGGAGGATATGTTTATTTTCGTGGTTTGGTTTGAGTATTAAGAATAAATGTGATTATGAGAATTAATTCCTTGTGTTATATTGTTGTTTCTTTTTTTTAAAAGGTGCTATATGTGTTTTTATTTTGTGAAGTGTCTCATGGAGGGGATTACACGGTGAAAGGGGCATCTATAAGTATGGTGGCCAACATAATTATACATGCGCTCCAACATAGGTGACTCGAAGTATGATTACATGGATTCATTGTTGATGAGTTGCAGTTTGTTTTTGGTTGATTTAAGAAGTTATGATATAAGATCATAATCACTGCATTATATCGTATAATGTATATTTATAACTTTTATATCTTATAGACATGGCTCCACCAACGTCGACGCTTCGGCGTTTTTCGGCCAACCCAAATGATAACAACTCAATGAGAACCCTGACATGCTGCTATTATCGTGTCAGCAATTGCAAACCATTTCTTCTCAGGATTGTCACTCAAGTGACGAACCAATGTGTAACAATGCTAATAACGGTAATGGAGGAAATTGTTGTGGTGGAAATGGAAATGGTGGGAACAATGGATGCACTTTCAAGGCATTCCAATCTTGTAATCCCAAGGTAGTAGATGGGAAGGAGGTGCGATAGTTGCTTACTTGTGGAATCAAGAAGATGGAAAAATATGATTGATAAATAGTGTTGTCGTGGTTGAAGAAAAAGGTGAGGTATGCGGCTAGTTCATTGGTGAACAAAGCTTTGACTTGGTGGAACACTCAAGTCCAAGCAAGAGGACGTGAGGCTGCAATGGCCATGGCATGGAATGATTTTAAGGCATTGATGGTTGAAGAGTTCTGTCCAAGTAATGAAATGGAGAAATTGGAGAATGAGTTTTGAATAACAAGATGATAGGAGCTAAATTTGCTGCCTACATGATAGGTTTCTGTGTTGGCCAAGTTGGTCCCTGATACTTAGTTACACCTAATTCCTCTCGTATTAAAGTACATAAGCGGATGACCTCCTGACGATTAGAGGAATGCTTCAGCACCCACCAACTACTATTCAGGAATGAAAGATACTAAGAGCTGGGATACTTACTGATGAAGCAATCAGATCTGGTACCTTGACAAAGGGTAGTGATAAGAGAAAGGGAGTGGAGGAGTCTAGTAAAACTGGAGGATCTTGGAAAGACAACAAGAAGGCAAAGACGGGAAATGGGTTTGTGGCAACAACCCCTCCTAGAAATGAAATTGCAAGCTTAAGTTCTAAGTGTGGCAAGTGTTATACTTTTCATCCAAAAAACAGACCTTGCAATGTGTGCTTTAATTGTCAGAAACCGGGTCATTTTACCAGGGATTATCGAGCACCGGTTAGGCAAGTAGCTCTAGTGAATGCTGTTAGAATGAGTAACAATTCGAGAGTGTGCTATGAGTTTGGTAGCCCAGATCATTTCCACAACACTTGTCCCAAGTTGAATCGAGCACCTGGACAAGTTGGAAATCAATTGGCTTTAGAGGGCAGCCGAAATAACCGAAGCAATGGGAACCAAATTAGAGGAAGAGCTTTCAACTCGTGAATGTCAATCATGGAGGCGGTCAGGATCCTACGTTGTATACGGGTACGTTCTCTTCTGAATGGATCACTTTGTTATGTATTATTTGATTCTGGACATCATTTTAGTTTTTCATATCTATGAATTTTGCGCCTTTACTTATGTTGAAACCTGTCTTGTGAATCTGGTTATGTGATAGAAGTAGCTGATGGTAAGAAAGTAGAAGTGGATAGAATTATTCGTGACTGCAAACTTGAACTAGGAGGTTCCCTGTTTAGCATAAACTTAATACCTTTAAGTCATGGAAGCTTTGATGTGATTGTGGGAATGGATTGGTTGTCCCAACATAAGGCTGTAATAGTATTGTTTATGAGGAGGTAGTAGAAATTTAGTGGAGGATGGCAGGATCCTTAGGGTACATGGAGAACGGGCCGTAGGAATCACCAAAGCATTGAAGAGTGCAAAGGAGGATGAACCGAAGTTGAGTGATATATCTATGATACGTGAGTTTGAGGATGTGTTTCTAGAAGACTTGTCAGGATTGCCTCCGCAACGACAAAGTGAGTTTTCGCAATAGATCAGTTCCGGGAAGTGACGGCCTTGTTGCCATGGTCTCCATTTCGGATTAGCACCTCAGAGATGGCATATTTGTCTGATGCGGCGCTACAAGGCGTTGCAAGACAAGGGTTTTATACGACCTAGTTATTCTCAATGGGGAGCGCCAGTGTTATTTGTCAAGAAGCAGGATGATTCGCTATGTATGTGTATCGATTATAAAGAGCTGAACAAGTTGACAATTAAGAACCGTTATCCTCTTCCGAGGATTGATGATTTATTTGACCAACTACAAGGATCACGTTATTTTCCAAGATTTATACCCTTCGGTCATGTTATCCCAACTACGCGTGCTTGAAGACGACATCCTAAGATGCGCGTTCGAACGAGATACATATATTTTAAGTTTACGGTTATGCTTTTGGGTCTAACCCAATGCACTTGCAGTTTTAGGGATTGATGAATAGAGTTTTTAGTTTGTAAACCGTACTTAGATAAGTTCGTTATTGTGTTCATCGATGAAATCTTGATCTACTCGAAGACGAAAGAGGACCATGAAGTTCATTGGGTTTGGTGTTGAATGTTAAGGAAGGAAGAAGGTGTCTGCCAATTCTCCAAGGTGAGTTCTGGTTGTAAGAGGTGCACTTTCTTGGTCATGTTGTCAATCAAAATGGTATACATATGGATCCCAGCAAAATAGAAGCGGTAAAGAATTGGAAGACCCCTACGACGCCTTCTGAGATTCGATCATTTTTGGGATTAGCCAGTTATTACCGATGGTTTATTGCAAACTTTTCCAAAATTTCTAAACCTCTTACCTCGTTAACTCAGAAGAATTAGAAGTATGTGTTGGGTGTGGAGCAAGAAGAGGCTTTTCAGACCTTAAAGAATAACTTGTGTGATGCACCAATATTGACGCTACCTGATGGAGTTGAAGATTTCATAGTTTATTGTGATGCATCAAACCAAGGATTAGGTTGTGTACTCATGCAAAGAGGCAAAGTTATTGCCTATGCATCGAGGCAGCTGAAAATCCATGAGAATAATTACACGACACATGATTTAGAACTGGGAGCTGTTGTATTTGCTCTTAAGATTTGGAGGCATTATTTGTACGGTACTAAGAGTGTTATCTATACGGATCACAAAAGTCTTCAACACATTTTTGATCAGAAAGAGCTGAATATGCGTCAGAGGAGATGGATTGAGTTGTTTAGTGATTATGAGTGCGAGATTCGTTACCATCCTGGTAAGGCGAACGTTGTGGCTGATGCATTGAGTAGGAAGGAGCGGCTGAAACCTAGACGTGTAAGGGCTATGGCAATGACTGTCCAGGCTGGAATGAGAGAAAAGATACAAGTAGCCTAGAGTGAGGCGCTTAAGCAAGAGAATATATTTATGGAGAATCTGCATGGTTTAGATCAGCAGATGGAAAGAATGTGGGTGGAGAGTTTGTATTTTATGGTCATGTATATGGGTTCCTTAATAGCGAGACTGGGGAACGTTGGATCATGGACGAGCTCACAAGTCTAAGTATTATGTTGCATCCAGGAGCTGATAAGATGTACTATGATCTTCGAGATATGTATTGGTGGCCGGGAATGAAGAGAGATATTGCTACTTATGTTAGTAAGTGTTTGACATGTTCAAAGGTAAAGGCTGAGCATCAAAGGCCTTCGGGCTTACTACAACAACCTGAGATACCTGAATGGAAGTGGGATAAGATCACTATGGATTTTATCACTAAGTTGCCTAGGTCAAAAAGTAGGCATGACACGATTTGGGTCATAGTCCGCTAGTCTGACTATGTCTGGTAATTTCCTAGCTATAAGAGAAGACTATAGTACTGTGAAATTTTGGCAAGTTCAACAGTTGATGAAATAGTCGCGAGACATGGAGTTCCTGTGTCGATTATTTCAGATAGAGATGGACGATTTACGTCGCGTTGCTGGCAGACTGTGCAAAAAGCTTTAGGGACGAGGTTGGATATGAGTACGGCTTATCATCCCCAAACGGATGGACAAAGTGAGCGTACGATTCAGACATTAGAGGATATGTTGAGGGCGTGTGTAATTGATTTTGGTGGTAGCTGGGATGTTCATCTACCATTGGCTGAGTTTTCTTACAATAATAGCTATCATTCGAGTATAAGATGTGCTCCGTTTGAAGCCTTGTATGGAAGGAAGTGTAGGTCGCCTATTTTATGGGCTGAGATTGGAGAAAGTAGTTTGATTAGACCTGAATTGGTTCAAGAAATGACTGATAAAGTTGTGTTGATAAAGGAGAAGCTCAAAGCAGCGAGAGATCGTCAAAAGAGCTATGCTGATAATAGACGCAAACCATTGGAATTCGAAGTAGGAGATCGAGTAATGTTGAAAGTATCACCTTGGAAAGGTGTAATTCGTTTTGGGAAAAAGGGTATGAAAGGATCAATCTTTGTAGCTTATCGGTTGAGATTGCCTGAGGAATTGAGTAGAGTACAAGACACGTTTCATGTGTCAAACCTAAAGAAGTGTTTGGCGGATGCTAGTTTGCGTGTGCTATTGGACGAGATTAAGGTTGACAAAATTCTTCATTTTGTTAAGGAACCTGTAAAAATTATGGACTGTGATATTAAGAGTGTAAAATGTAGTAGAATATCGCTTGTGAAAGTTTGTTGGAATTCTAAGTGTGGACCTGAGTTTACTTGGGAACCCAAAGATTATATGAAGTCTAAGTACCCTAAGTTGTTCGTTGAGTGAACTGATGAATCGGCTAGTTAAATCTCGGGATGAGATTTCCTAAAGGAGGGGATACTGTGACGACCATGACTTGAGCAGGTTAGTCAAACCGTTAGTGTTGACTTATGGATCTGTTGCAATGTATGGCATGTGTGATTATATGTGTTTATATGCGTTTAGGTGGGTTATGTGAGATTGGATAGTCAATCCATTGAGCGTGATCGTCTCATTGGGATTGGATTCGTGTTAGATTTTGTGGAGTTCATTTTGTTCACTTTTGGTGACGAGGAAATGATTTTGTGATTTAAGCATTTTAGAGATTTGTCGTGTAAGTAATTATACGTATACGTATTTATGTGTTATTAATATTAGGATGAGATTAAGTTTTAGTAGTAAGGATTTGAAAGAATTGAGTTTGATAAAATATTAGAGTTTTTGAGGGACTTTCTATTTATAGAAAGTGAATTTGTGAAATGAAAAGTATTTTTGGAAAAGTATAGTAAATTGCGTTTACGCAAAAAGGTATGCACAAATAAGCTAAGGTTTTTATAAAAACTTAAGGTAATATTAATAATTAAGTAATTAATTAATTAATTAAAAATAAAAAAAATAAAAAGAGAGGGATTCAGCCGGTTTTGGAAAAAGAAAAGGGAAGATGAAAAAAAGAGTTTTAATAGGAATCAAATGCTAATTAGGATCTATCTAGGATTCTTATTGTAGCCTATAAATACAAAACAAAATCCCTAACCCTCCCTCCACCCCTATTGTGACCGGTCGAACAAGAGAGAAAAAGAAGGAAAAATTTAAGGTTTTTGCTTTGTGAAGAATTCAAGCTTCTAGGTAAGTTTTAATTAATTCTTATTATGTTCTAATTATTAATTCATGTAATAATTAATATGATGGAATTAGGGTTTATTAAAATCAGTAAATTAATGATGTTTAATCATGTTATAATGATTAGGGTTTAATTAGATGCCTATGGATGTAATTGGTTAAACTTAATTCGCGTTAGAGGTTGATCTTGATTAAAGCAGAATTAGGGCTGTGTTGTTCGGTCATTATCTCAATGATGGTAAAAGCTTTTTGACAAGTTTCCAAAGTCTATAACGTAGCTCAGAGAGTCTAGTTTTCAGAACATCCGGCCTTGAAAGTTTTTAAGGTCGGGAAGTCAGTCGAACGTTAGTTGCAATTAAAGTTGTTAAACCAGTAAATATGGGTCAGATTTAGGTCAGATTACGAGGTATAAAAACCCCACTTAAAATTTGAATTGAGCTTAGCCCTTCTACAGGAGGTTAGGCCTATGTGTCTATTAGAAATCCCCGAAAGGAGAGCTTCTGATTTGGAGTTTAAGTATGATTTTTAAGTCTAAACTTTTTAGTGTGCAATCAAATCCGAATTAGGACTATTTTGAAGTTTGATTTTCTTAGGAGTACTTGTGCATGTAAATGGCTCTTGGGAATCATGAGGTAGTTAATATACTCATATATTAACATAGGTGATTTTTAGTATGAATTATGGAGGTCAGTAAGTAGAGGTTTTGAGTGCGATAAGTCACGTTAAAATTCTACAGTTTTGAACAAAATGTGACTAACTAGTGAAACTTGTTAACGAAGTGGTTAAATTAGGTATGGTTTCGGGGTGACCCATGGGGTTAATAGAACACCTTAGATATCCATCATATGATTGTTACATGTGCATTAAGCTTTTGGCTTAGTAACGTGTAACACGGGTTATTTTGTTGTTTAGATTTGTGCTAGTTGTTTATGAAGCTTTTTGTTGGAATCTTTTGGAAAGCTAAGCAAAGGTGAGTTTCATAGCCCCTTTTTCTCATGTTATTTTGGGGTGAGAATGATGCTTGTTGTCGTGTTAAAATGTTTTTAAGCTTGCTGTAGTTATGTGTATCAAATCGTGGGCACGTTTCGTCCGGTTGTGTTTGCGATATGATATGTTTGGTATTGTGGATCCCAATATGCAAAACGAGGTGTGACGGTGGTAAGACTGTGTGAGCTAATATGAGGCCATGTAGCGCACATATGTAGTTGATATGATTGTGGATCGTGGGCACGTTCCGTCCCGTTGTTGTTAATTGTTGTCATGAATTGTTTTGGTAATTGCAACAGCTAATTGAAAGTTTATTTTGGATATTGTTGTATGTCGTAAACCTATGATTCTCGCTCAACTTTATGTTGACGTTTTAAGCATCATTTTCAGGTGAGCTTAATGGTGCTAAGATAGAGCGAAGTGGCTAGAAGAGACCGTAGGATGCTTGGAGTTTATTTATGCTTTCTGTTTGAATAAATGCGTTTGCATGAATTGTTTGGATTATGTTTTGCATGTCATTTATTGACGAGACCTCTTTCTCATTAATAAAGACACCGTTAGGTTTTGGGTATTGTTATGACACTTTGTGTCTTTGCTTTACTTTAGTTTTCATTTTAGTATTCTCTATATAGACACCATGTGTTGTGATGATATCCATTCTTGTTTACGCCTCGCGTTTCCGCCTTGGCAGGGTGTGACAGATTGGTATCAGAGCCATTGGTTATAGAGAACTAGGTGGTTGAGCCTAGACTATAGCTTAAGGGTCCCTCATATAGATGCATTTAGGGCTTATATGTAAGTATATACCTATTATGCTTATTTTCCCTAAATTCCATGAAGTACATTATACTATATATATATATATATATATATATATATAAGTTGAGTTTTCTTTCGTTATTTTACGATCCATACCCTGATACAGCCTATGTTATGTTGTCTATTGTAGTATGTCTCCCCTTAGGCGTCAGCGTTACCGTTAGAATATTGCGTTTGCAAATGGTTGTAGGAGAATGGGTAGGATGAAGCGGACTAACCGCATAATCCGAGTCCCTGGTTTTATGCGTTCGTATAGAATCGAGGAAGAGTTGACTTTGGTTAAGACTTTTAGTAAGGAAGTTGAGGAGTATGTGACTAAGGTAATCGCTAAGGATGGTACTATTACCTGCTTTGAAGGATGATTTCCTCAATTTAGTGAAGAAGAAGAAGAGAAGAAACATAAGCCTTATAACTTATATGGATTTGTGGATCTCATGGAAATTGAGCAAGTGTATACTAAGAGTGGGTTTGCACCCTATAGGATACCTCAGCCTAAGGGAAACCAGAATGGATGGCTGAGTGAGGAAGAAGAAGCCAACTCAAATAGTGAATCTACTGCAAGTAATCGTCCCTACACCGGTTGAGTTAGAAGATCAATGAAGGAGTGAAGCTTGATCCGTTGTTTAGTATCGTCTTTTGTTTGTGTCATGTTCGTCCTTGTTATTCGTTTTGTTTTAGTAGGCGTTTAAAGCCATTGTTTGAGATGTTATTTTGGTGTCGAATATTATTTAAGTATTTTAATAATAAGGTTTAAGCATTTAGGATTATTCCTCCTATTGTGTGATATTGTGTGATGATCATATGTGCAATGTGTTAGATTATGTGCATGAAGTGTTGTCATAGGAGTGAGTACATGAGTGGAAGGGGGCATCTATAATTATGGTGGCCAACATAATTATACATGCGCCACAACACAAGTGGACTTGCAAGTATGATTGCATAGATTGAATTAAGGTAATTGTTGGTGTTATGATTGTACGTATATATATGGGGTAGAAGTCTGTAGGGTGTCGCCTAACGTAGACGTATCATTCTATTTCAGAAAATGCCTCCACGTTGTGCTACTGGTGAGGATGGAAACCCTCCTGACTTTGCGACTCTTCTTGTGCAACAACTGTAAAACCTCTTACCTGAAATAGTTAATCAAGTGACTGCTAGTGTCAATGTTAATGCGAACAATGGTAATGGTAATGGTGCCAATGGTGGCAATGGTGGAAATGGTAACAATAGGTGTACCTACAAGTCTTTTATGTCTTGTAACCCAAAGGAGTATGATGGGAAGGGTGGTGCACTTGTGCTTACGCGTTGGATAGAGAAGATGGAAACTGTGATTGATAATAGTGGTTCTGCTGAGAACCAAAAGGTGAAGTATGTCACTAGTTCATTGGTAAACAAAGCTTTGACTTGGTGGAATACTCAAGTCCAAGAAAGAGGTAGAGAAGCGGCAAATGCTATGTCTTGGAATGATTTCAAGGCATTACTGGTGGAAGAGTTTTGCCCGAGTAATGAGATGGAAAGACTGGAGAATGAGTTCTGGAATTACAAGATGATTAGAGCTAATCATGCTGGGTATACGGATCGATTCCATGAGTTAGCCAAATTGGTTCCCCACTTGGTTACACCTAATTCTGCAAGGATTAAGAGGTATATGGCTAGATTGGCGCTTGAGATTCGAGGAATGCTCAAGGCAACTCAACCAGCTACTATTCAAAGTGCAATATTGAAGGCTGGGATATTGACTGATGAAGCTGTTAGCAATGGGATGCTAACTAAGAGCTTTGAGAAGAGAAAGAGTATGGATGAACCTGCTAAGGCTAGTGGATATGGAAGGGATGTAAAGAAGGCAAAAGGTGGTACTAACTTTGTGGCGGCAGCTCCATCAAGAGAGGGGTATGCTGGTTCGCAACCCTAGTATGCTAAATGCCGTACACATCATCATGAGAAGGCTAATTATAGGGTATGTTTCAATTGCCAGAGGCCCGGTTATTTTGCGAGAGATTGCCGTTCATGTGCGATACCGGTAGCACCTGTGAATGCTATTGATACGAGGCATAACCAAAAAGCATGTTATGAGTGGCGTGACCCTAATCACCTCAGATATGTTTGTCCCAAGTTAAACCAAGAATCTAGACAATCTAGGAATCAGCTAGCTTTGGGATGGCGTCGTAATGATCGTGGTGGTGGGAATCAAGTTAGAGGAAGAGCATACAATGCAAACATGAATGCGGTAGAGGCTGCCAAGGATTCAAGCGTTGTCACGGGTACTTTTTCTCTAAACGATCATTTTGCTACTGTTTTGTTTGATTCTGGAGCTGATTTTAGTTTTATCTCTACTAAATTTGCGCCTATACTTAATGTGAAACTTAGTATAGCAAATCCTGGTTATGTGATAGAGATAGCTGATGGTAAGAAAGTGGAAGTTAATAGGATTATCCGTGGTTGCAAACTAGAGCTAGGATCCTCCCTATTCACTATAGATTTGATACCTTTAGGGCACGGTAGTTTTGATGTGATAGTAGGGATAGATTGGTTGTCCCACAATAAGGCCGTGATATTATGTCACGAGAATGTAGTAGAAATTCCCTTAGTGGATGGCGAGATACTGAGAGTTCATGGAGAACGTGTTGAAGATTCAACTAAGGCATTGAAGAATGTAAAAGTGGACGACCCTAAAATTAGTGATATTTCCATAGTCTGAGAGTTTGTTATGGTATTCCCGGATGACTTGAAGGGATTACCACCGCAACGACAAGTTGAGTTTCGTATCGAATTAATTCCTGGAGCGACACCTGTTGCAAAGTCTCCCTATCATTTAGCGCCCTCGAAGATGCAAGAATTGTCTGAACAGCTAAAAGAGCTGCAAGATAAGGGTTTCATACGACCTAGTCATTCTCCATGGGGAGCACTTGTGCTATTCGTAAAGAAGAAAGATGGATCTATGCGTATGTGTATTGACTATCATGAATTGAACAAGCTAACTGTGAAGAATCGTTACCCTCTTCCGAGGATTGATGACTTATTCGATCAATTGCAAGGTGCGCGTTATTTTTCTAAGATAGATCTTCGATTTGGTTATCACCAGCTTAGAGTGCATGAAGATGATATTCTAAAGACGGCATTTTGAACAAGGTATGGGCATTTTGAGTTTACCGTTATGCCTTTCGAATTAACCAACGCGCCGGCTATTTTTATGGATTTGATGAACCGAGTTTGTAAACCATATTTGGATAAGTTTGTTATAGTATTCATCGATGACATCTTGATATATTCAAAGATGAAGGAGGATCATGAGGTTCATCTAAGATTAATGTTGGAGTTGTTGACAAAGGAGAAGTTGTATGCAAAATTCTCTAAGTGTGAATTTTAGCTACAAGAGGTGCATTTTCTTGGTCATGCGGTGAATCAAAGTGGTATTCATGTTGACCCAAGTAAGATCGAAGCAGTAAAGAACTGGAAGGCTCCTACTACACCATCTAAAGTTAGATCATTTCTAGGACTGTCTGGTTATTATTGACGTTTTATCGTGAATTTCTCCAAGATTGCCAAACCTCTCACCTCGTTAACTTAGAAAAACCAAAAGTATAAGTGGGGCGAAGAGCAAGAAGCGGCATTTTAGACCTTGAAGAATAATTTATGTGATGTGCCAATTTTGTCTCTACCCGATAGAGTGGAAGATTTCGTAGTTTACTGTGATACGTCTAATCATGAATTGGGATGTGTGTTGATGCAAAGAGACAAGGTAATTGCCTACGCATCTAGACAATTGAAGGTTCATGAGAAGAATTACACTACACATGACTTGGAGTTAAGAGCGGTTGTGTTTGCGCTTAAGACCTAGAGACATTATCTTTATGGAACGAAGAGTGTTATATACACGGATCATAAGAGTCTTCAGCACATATTTGATCAGAAGGATTTGAATATGCGCCAAAGGAGATGGATTGAGCTGTTTAGTGACTATGAGTGTGAGATTTGCTACCACCCTGGTAAGGCGAATGTGGTGGCGGATACCTTAAGTAGGAAAGAACGTGTGAAGCCTAGACGTGTTCGCGCTATGGAAATGACAATTCAATCTGGAATGAAGGTGTTGATTTTGGCCGCTCAAAAGGAAGCATTTGAGCAAGAGAATTTTCCTAGCGAGCGATTAAATGGATTGGAGCAACAAATGGAAAAGAGAGATGATAGAAGTCTATACTTTGTGGATCGTATATGGGTTCCTTTGGTAGGTCATGTAAGGATTACAATTATGGACGAAGCCCATAAGTCTAAGTGTTCTAAACATCCTGGAGCGGATAAGATGTATTATGATCTACGAGATATGTATTGGTGGCCAGGAATAAAGAGAGATATTGCTACATATGTTAGTAAGTGTTTAACGTGTTCCAAAGTAAAAGCAAAGCACCAAAGGCCTTCGGGCTTATTGCAACAACATGAGATACCAGAATGGAAGTGGGATAAGATCTATATGGATTTTATCACTAAGCTACCTAGGTCAAAGAATGGTCATGACACGATTTGGGTCATAGTTGATAGACTGACTAAGTCGGCTCATTTTTTGGCTGTAAGAGAAGACTATAGTACGGAAAGATTAGCAAGGATTTACATCGACGAAATAGTCGCACAACATGGAGTTCCTGTGTCGATTATTTCAGATAGAGATGGACGGTTTACTTTGCGATGCTGACAGACTATGCAAAATGCTTTAAGGACGAGGTTGGATATGAGTACGGCTTATCATCCCCAAACGGATGGTCAAAGTGAGCGTACGATTCAGACTTTAGAGGATATGCTTAGATCATGCGTAATTGATTTTGCGCGGTAGTTGGGATGTTCATCTACCATTGGCTGAGTTTTCCTACAATAATAGCTATCATTCAAGCATAAGATGTGCTCCGTTTGAAGCATTGTATGGAAGGAAGTGTAGGTCGCCTGTTTTATGGGCTAATATTGGTGAAAGTAGTTAGATTGGGCCTGAGTTGGTTCAAGAGACGACTGATAAAGTAGTGTTGATAAAAGAGAAGCTCAAAGCGGCAAGAGATTATCAAAAGAGCTATGCTGATAATAGGCGTAAACCGTTAGAGTTTGAGGTAGGAGATCGAGTTATGCTAAAAGTGTCACCTTGGAAAGGTGTAATTCATTTTGGGAAAAAGGGTAAATTGGCACCGAGGTATGTAGGGCCATTTGAGATTCTTGAAAGAGTCGGTCCTGTAGCTTATCAATTGAGATTGCCTGAGGAATTGAGTGGAGTACATGACACGTTTCATGTGTCAAACCTAAAGAAGTGTTTGGCAGATGCTAGTTTGCGTGTGCCATTGGACGAGATTAAGGTTGACAAAACTCTTCGTTTTGTTGAGGAACCTGTAGAAATTATGGACCATGAAATTAAGAGTTTAAAACGTAGTAGAATATCGCTTGTGAAAGTTCGTTGGAATTCTAAGCGTGGACCTGAGTTTACTTGGGAACGCGAAGATTATATGAAGTCTAAGTACCCTAAGTTGTTCGTTGAGCGAACTGATGAATCGGCTAGTTAAATCTCGGGATGAGATTTCCTAAAGGAGGGGATACTGTGACAACCATGACTTGAGCAGGTTAGTCAAACCGTTAGTGTTGACTTATGGATCTGTTGCAATGTATGGTATGTTTGATTATATGTGTTTATATGAATTTATGTGGGTTATGCGAGATTGGGTAATCAATTCATTAAGCATGACCGTCTCATTGGGATTGGATTTCCGTTGGATATTGTAGAGTTCATTTCGTTCACTTTTGGTGACAAGGAAATGATTTTATGATTTAAGCGTTTTAGTGATTTATCGTGTAAGTAATTATACGTATATGTATTTATGTGTTAGTAATATTAGGATGATATTAAGTTTTAGTAGTGGTTATGAAAGAAATGAGTTTGACAAAATATGAGAGTTTTTGAGGGACTTTCTATTTATAGAAAGTGAATTTGTGAAATGAAAAGTTAATTATTTTTAAAAGTCTAGTAAATTGCGTTTACGCAAAAAGGTATGCGTAAATAAGTTTATATTTTTATAAAAACTTAAGATAATGTTAATAATTAAGTAATTAATAAATAAATAAATAAATAAAAGGAAAAGATGTCATTTGGCCAGATAAGGGGAAGAAAAGAAAAAAAATGAGTTTTAAAAGGAAACAAACTCTAATTAGATCTTATCTATAATTAATTGGGGGCCTATAAATACAAAATAAAATCCCAAACCCTCCCTCCTTTGTAGAACTGGTCGAACAAGAGAGAAAAGAGGAGGAAAAATTAGGGTTTTTGCTTTTGTGAAGAAATCAAGCTCTAAGGTAAGTTTTAATTCATCTTTGTTAGTTATTAATCTTTAATCGTGTAATAATTAATATAGTGGATAATTAGGGTTCATTAAGATCAGTAATTAATGATATAATAATCATGTTATAATGATTAGGGTTTAATTAGAAGTTTATGGATGTAATTGGTTAAACTTAATTCGCGTAAGAATTTGATTTGGATTGAGACAGAATTAGGGCTGTGTTGTTCGGCCATTATCTCAATGATGGTAATAGCTTTTGTCAAGTATCTGGTGTCTATAACGTAGCTCAGAGAGTCTAGTTTTCATAACATCCAGCCTCGAAGGTTTTTGAGGTCGGGAAGTCATTCAAACGTTAGTTGTAAGAAAAGTTGTCAAAGCATTAAATACGGGTCAGATTTAGGTCAGATTACGAGGTATAAAAACCACACATAAAATTCGAATTTAGCTTACCCCTTCTTCAGGAGTTTAGTTCTATGTGTCTATTAGAAATACCCCAAAGGAGAGCTTCTGATTTGGAGTCTAAGTATGATTTTTAAGTCCAAACATTTTAGTGTGCAATCAGATCCGAATTAGGACTGTTTTGAAATTTGATTTTCTTAGGAGTACTTGTGCATGTAAATGGCTCTTGGGAATTATGAGGTAGTTAATATACTCATAAATGAGCATAGGTGATTTTTGGTATGAGTTATGGTGGTCAGTAAGTAGAGGTTTTGAGTACGTTTATTCATGTTAAAATTCTGCAGTTTTGAACAAATTGTGACTAACTAGTGAAACATGTTAATAAAGTGGTTTAAATTAGGTATGGTATCGGGGTGACCCATGGGGATAATAAAACACCTTAGACATCCATCATATAATTGTTACATGTGCATTAAGCTTTTGGCTTAGTAGCGTGTAACAAGAGTTATTTTGTTGTATAGATTTTTGCTAGTTGTTTGTAAAGCTTATTGTTGGAATTTTTTGGAAAGCTAAGCAAATGTGAGTTTCATAGCCCTTATTTCTCATGTTATTTTGGGGTGAGAATGATGCTTGTTGTCATGTTAAAATGTTTTTAAGCTTGCTCTAGTTATGTGTATTGGATCGTGGGCATGTTCTGTCCCGTCCTGTTGTGTTGCGATATGATATATTTGGTATTATGGATCCCAATATGCAAAACGAGGTGTGACGGTGGTAAGACTACGTGAGCTAATATCAGGCCATGTAGCGAACATATGTAGTTGATATGATTGTGGATCGTGGGCACGTTCCGATCCGTTGTTGTTAATTGTTGTCATGAATTGTTTTGGTAATTGCAGCAGCTAATTGAAAGTTTATTTTGGATATTGTTGTATGTCGTAAACCTATGATTCTCGCTCAACTTTATGTTGATGTTTTAAGTATCAATTTTAGGTGAGCTTAATGGTGCTAAGATAGAGCGAAGTAGCTAGAAGGGAATGTAGGATGCTTGGAGTTTATTTATGCTTTCTGTTTGAATAAATGCGTTTGCATGAATTGTTTGGATTATGTTTTCCATGTCATTTATTGATGAGACCTCTTTCTCATTTATAAAGACACCGTTTGATTTTGGGTATTGTTATGAAACTTTGTGTCTTTGCTTTACTTTAGTTTTCATTTTAGTATTCTCTATATAGACACCATGTGTTGTGATGATACCCATTCTTGTTTACGCCTCGCGTTTACGCCTCGCGTTTACGCCTTGGCGGTGTGTGACAATATACACACACTACTACAACAATCACTACAAATCAAGAAAAGGGAGAAATTATCAAAGAGAGGATGTACTAGCATAGTTTATCCAATCTCTATTACTATACCATCAAATGGAACAAATTAGTAGTTAAATTTCAGGCTAGAAGTTGCTGTGACAGAGTATGTTATAGTTTGGAGTAATCGTTTGGGTAATATATAGTTTTCACTTGGGAAAACTCTTATTAATGCTATTATTTGCTTGTGGAACTTGGTATAAATCTTGTTACTCTTCTTCATATGATGTTTATTGAATTCATGAAGTTTGTTATGTGTTCTGTCACCATAATCATGAAGTAGTCGTTTATGTTTGTTTGGGCTTAAAAAGGAATCGTGATGTAAACATACTTGAATATTAATGCTTATGGCTATAATCATAATAAACATGATATTGGCTCATTTTTATACTTGTTAAATGTTTGATTTATCATATGTGGTTGATATAGGTCGAAAGACTCTATCATTGTGTTTCGATTTCGCATTGTTTATCTATGAACGATTCGATGATAGTCTTGTGAGAATTGGCTAACAAAACATTTATCCACCCAAATATCAATATGTTTAATTCTTAATCACATGTCTAACGAACTTGGTTAAGAGATTTTTATTATTACTATCATTATACATAAATCTATCTTTAAGCATTTGATATACTAAGGATTAAAGGACGAAAGGATTCTTTCTTATATGAAATAGTTAATTGCGCATTCGTATTTGTATGTATGTTTATCCTCATTGTTCTCGGCCAAAATAAACATACATTTAATTAACTTGTGTTCTGAATTAATAAAATTGGAATTGTGTCTTCGATAATCAATCATTGGATTAGTGACAAATCTAAGGATACGTCTTGCAATACTTGTTAACTTTTAAGAACTTCAATCCTGCAGAATGATTTGGTCTTACCCCAAAATCTATACTATATACGAGTGTTACACTTTACCCGTGTGTTGGTTGGAAAATTCGGTAAAACTAGTTGTATAAATTTAAAGCTTTTACAACACATCAAAGTTTTTAGCGCCGTTGCCGGGGATGATTTGTTTCTTGTTAAGTTTACTATTGTCTTGCGAAAATTTATACCACCCCGCCATACAGTTTTCTAGCAAACTGACCTAAGAGTTCTTTTTTATTGAAGAAAGTACGACGCACACACAAAATTATGCGTCGGTTTTTCTGGAAAACACAGAAGTACGACGTACTTCACTCGAAGTACGCGTCACTCTCTGAGAACTTTCAAATAATGATATATGTTTAGAATGAAAACCACCCCTACCCTTTCTAATGTTTAAATTTAACTCTGAGAACATGAGGATTGCCTTCTTTGTGCTATTTCTTGTTGGATTAACACATTTGTATAAATCGTATATTAAAACAAAAAAATGAAAAAAAATATTTCTTTTCATATGTTATGCTTAAATCTGCATTCGTTGATATTTTTGTGTTGCTTGTTTATTGTTTGCTGCTATATAAAATAAGTTGTATAATTGATCACCGTGAAAATCATGTTAAGCCAGAAATTCAAAAAAAAACTTTGTATGCTATAAATTGTTATATGATTATTAAAATAATTTTGAGTGAATTATGTTATCTAATTATGATTATTATCTGTTATTGTAACTATATGAATGTGCATATTCAATTCAAAAAGCGTAATAATGCAAAAATGAAGAATTTAGATGAAAAGTACCTAATGATTGTTCTTATGATAATAATTGTGATCAAAATACTTATTAATACTAATCATAGCAGGTTTAATGACAAAAATAAGTTTAAAATGATTGGTATTCTGAGATTATAGAATTTTATAAAAATCGTAACTGAAAAAGGCTTAAGTACGGCGTACTTATTAGTAAGTACGCCGGTTTTTCTGAAAATTTTTAAAGAACCTGGGGAAGTATGCCGTACTTCTTATGAAGTGCACCGCACTTTTACACATGTACGCTTACAGAACCCATATATCTTGTTCGTTGTGAAAAATCTAATTCGTTTGTTAATTTATAGGTGCTTCTTAATGACACTTGAGTGTAAAATATTGTTTATCTTTACTTGTACTAATCCACTAATAATTGTTTTGATGTTGCGTTATGTTAAGATGAAAACAAACTCGAACACTAGTATTGGACATTTGTGCTTAGGAGAAAGTGATCGTGTTTTGCTTAATGACAGAATTGAGAGCGAAGGAAATTGGGATGGGTCCGAATATCAGAATACAACAGATAGTGGAAAAAGAAGAGAGGTCAAAGCTTTTACTTTTCATAGAATGGAGACTGAAGAAGTTAGCGAGCGGTACATTACTCCATTCTTTGTTGAAGGTTTAGACACTTATGATGGTGAAACCGATCTGGAATATGAGAAGAATATGATTTCTAATGAGTTCGCGGTTAAGCTTTGCTTGGAGTACGAGGTAAAAAAGGATGAAAAAGTTGTGAAACGAGAGTTACTTATTGACTTAAAGGGAGAACTCTACTTTGTCAAGTTTATCATTAATCTGGAGGAGGATGACGTCAAGCCATGGGTTATCTTTGGACGTTTATTTCTTATATTCACCAAGGGAATTGTTGATTTCGGGAATGGGATTTTCACTATCTATCCCGATGTTAATACCTTTAATGATGATTCAGATGATGAATTCGATGCTCTACTAGCTAGCATCGATGGTAGTGATCTACCACCATTGGATATAACTGACATACTACCTTTTGTTTGTAAAATAGGAAAAAGCACGAGAAACGAAAAGCAAACTTCGAAGAATTACAAGATGAGTTATAATGGTGAAGAACCCTCCCTCACTATTAACCGACCCCTGACTCGAGAGGAACTTTCTAGGGAAGAGTTGGAAAAAGATCTTTATGAGAGAATCTTAATACTTAGTGAAAAAAGTCCAATCATCGAGACATTAAAATATAGTGATCAACATAAGAAATTGCTCGATAGCGTCTTGCTTGATAAGCTAAAGCTAGTTGGAGAACTCAAAGTTTAAAAAGTAATAGTTAATGAAGAGTTCATTAGAGGTTACAAGGCTATTAAGGAGAAGAATGATCCTAGAGTGTTTGTACTACCGATTTGTTTGGAAGGGAAATTCGATTTTCATGCTTTAGTTGAAACATGATCAAACATCAATGTAATACCCTATAGAATTTATGAGATGTTGGGGGAGAGAACAAGTCAAGCCAATAAGACACAAGATTACTATGCTTGACCATTCTAAGGCCAAACCTATGGGAATATTGTCTTATGTACTATGTCAAGTAGGTGTCACCATCATACTTGCTAGTTTTATGCTCTTGGATATACCCGTAGAATGTGATGAACCCATTGTTGTTGGAAGAAGCTTTTTGTATACTTGTGGGGCTATTATGAATAATGTTAAAGGGACAACATTAACCTTTGATGGTATCATTCATCAAAAGTTCTATGTGGCCAATGTAAGGAATGCTCATGCGGAAAGTGATAGCGATGACGCTGAGGAGTATTATTTAAAGAGAGATGAAATAGGAAAGCCCATTTATGGTCAAAATCGTGTAAAATATTTGAGTTGTGATGACCCCATAGATAGAGCTCTTGCACTCCAAGAGGCTCTTAATCCATTAAAAATGATTTGTATATGGAAAAAGGTCGTAGCTTTTCTTGGAGCATTGCTAGTCCCGCTACAAAATGTTGAATGGATACCCAATCGCTCTGGAAATGTTTCTAAGGAGAATAAAGATGGAAAATGGCAACCGATAGGAAAATACTAAATTATTACAAATTGAGTGACATAATGTCACCCAATTGTTTTTAAACTATAGAAACTTTTAGGATAAATAAATAGGATAATATCTTATGCTCCTACGTGTGTTTTTTTATTTCTATGTTATGTTGAGTCATTTTTAAATAAAACATGTCAAAGCTATGTAAATCGATGAAAGATGAATCTTTGATGTACCGGACATGTAGTCCTTTATGAATTAATATGAATGAATATTTGGAATGATGGATTGATGTTATAATTAGTATTCGTAATAATGTATACGCTAAAAAATCAGTTCTATGTGGAACAAACACTAGAAGTACGCCACACTTATAAAGAAGTACGCCGCACTTCTAGGCGGTTGTGGCAATTATACATACGTTTTTATCACATTTATCACACACAAACACAAAAATACTCTCAAAACTGCCGGTCTTGATATAAATTTCGAAAATCCCAAAAACCAATCCATCAATTCAACAATGCCAAGGGTATGTAATCTATATCATATTCTTATTGTCTTTAATTAATCTATGTTTATTTTCTAATTAGGGTTTATAAAATTTAAATTCAGGTACAATTAGTTATATATATATATATATATATATATATATATATATATATATATATATATATATATATATATATATATATATATTGTGTTCTTAAACTTATATAATAAATATTGCTTATGCTTATAATTATTAGATGTTATTATACTAGATTGAAATAGTTCTAGGAATTGTTATAACTAATTTGGGGATATTAGATATTGGATAAAACACTGTTTCAAAAATTATTATAAAAAATATGTTTAGTTACTTCTGAAAAAATCAAAATTATTATAAAAATCGAGGAAGTATGCCTGTTTTGATTATAAAACCAACGCACTTAGTGAAAATTCAGGAAGTACGCCGCACATGTTTTGCATCGCGCCATACTTTTTGTCTAAACACCAAACAGAAAGTTCAAAAATCGTATCTACGCTGACCCGTTTGCTATGATTGTTATCTAACATCATTATATACTTGTTTGTGAACCGTTATTGATATACAGACTATTGGAACACATGGCGATAAAAATGGTTCTTCACAACCCAAGAGAACCCGCGTTACCAAAACCGTGGAACAATCCATGCTTCCGCGTGTTCATCATGAATTTTAGCTATAGGGAACTTGTAACATGGATGCTAATACTAGGTACAACACCAACCTCGCTCGTTTGCTTCCAAAACAAATTTACTCCCCATGTATCGTTGACTGGAATGTGTTGAATACTTTGGGTTATGTAGAAGCAATTGAAGGGATGTTGGAGATTAAGGTGTACAAGACGGGAGGACAAGAGGAGATATTTACTTCTGAAGCTTGGAGACGTGTCTTTCACATTAAGGAACCGATTTATATGGAACTATGTCACAAGTTTGATTCTATCTACGAGTTTGATGAAGTAGTAACGGTAGAGGAGTTGATTATGAAGAAATTGATTAAGTTTAGGTTAGGAGGACTTGGACACTTGTTGACCTTGTTAGAGTTTTCTCGCCGTTTGGGTTTATACAATAGTCAAGAGATTCGTGAGGAAGGATTTAAGGAGTACTTTTAAAGAGGTTTGAGAAGTGATGAGCATTTCAATGCTAGAGATTATTAGTTGATCATTAGTAGAAAAGATGAGCTACATTTGTCTAGGATTACTACTCAGACTATTAGGCGTCCTATTCTTAAGGTGTTGCAAGAAATGATTACTTATGGTTTGTGTCAAAGAACAACAGGGTATTATAAAATTCAAAGAAACAAGCTATGGTTGATGAGCATGTTTGAGGCTAGACAACAAAATGGGTATGCTAATATGACATGGTTGATTGCTAAGTGGCTAAAGAGAAAAAGAGTTGGTAGTCAGAGAGAGAGAGAGAGAGTATGATATGATGTAGACAATTTATTACCAAGATGGCAAGGAAGATGAGTTTGCTGACTAATGAGGTGTTGGATGGACTAAGTGCTCTAATTTATTGTAGGTCTTTGGATGCTACCACCCTTAGAGAGCTGGTCGGCTCTAATGGGAGGTTGATTGTTGTGGAACCAGCACTCGGTGTTCCTAGAGTTGCTATGTTGAGACCCCTGTGCCCAATTATGCAGGATTTATATGACTAGATGGGTCGCATGGAGATACGCCAGGGTACACTAGAGAGAATTTCCTGTAGGCAGTCATACCATTCTAATAGGTACGCAGGAGTTTTCGAGTACATGGTTGGACAATACAACATTCCTTTGTATAGATCTTCTGCACCACCTAGTTATGATGAGGAGCCGCAGCAGGAGGGGTATTTTCAAGGTGACACGAGTTAGAGTTAGAGTTAGAGTTGGAGTTTGGTGACCGTATGTTGGGTCACGTTTCTGAATGATTTTTAGAAACAATATACTATTATTATTATTGTGTGTAATATGCCTATGTTGGCATTAAAACAATATTTAGTTTTCTTGTACTAGTACTATTATTATTATTCTAAGAGAACTTGTTATTATTATGTATATTGTATTGTGTTTGTTACTAATTATTGCGAGTAAAAAGAAAGATGTGATCAGGAAATACGAATACGTGTACGAAGCTTCATGCAATTTTGCTGAATTTGTCATGCTCAAATAAATAAGGGAAGCATTATTCTAAACTTTACTTTTCCAATTTATATTTTTACTATAATATTTTTTGCATTAGGGACAATGCTCATATCAAGTATTGAGGGGGGAGATAAATAGGAAAACTAAAATTCTCCAAAATATATAATATATACTTATCTATGTTTTCAAAATAAAAAAAATTATTATATGTATTAAAATTAGTAATAAAGTATATAAAAACTTAAATTTTGGAAGAAGAAGCGTTTCATTGATCACTTAAAAAAAATCTGACTCTGGATCGATAACTTTGCTAGTATATTTATACCCATTACCACTGAAAATGTGAGGAGTTTCGAGCCTATTCTTATTTTATAGCATACGTCTTTTATCCTTGATTTCTTTGTGTATGAGTGTGCCGGTGATTTGTTGATTTTAGAACTTTTGCTTGAAATCTTTACGAACCTACAATGTGATCACGTTCGCGTAATATAGACATTTTTTTATAAAGAGGTAGAAAAACCAATTAAACCTATTGTTAGCACTCACCTTTAGTGCTAGATACTAAAGAAAAATTCAAAAAAAAAAGAAAAAAAATATATACGCCATTAAACCTTAAGCTAACCTTTTTCGAGAGTTTTATGATTAAATTATTTGATATTGTATCAGTACGTATGATTGCGCGTAAAGTTGGTATTGCTATTATAATGAAGTGCGAAGGTTGCAAACTTCAAGTTTTGTTTGAAGTAGTGTGCTTATCATAAGTATGGGGGAAAAAGTATCCTCGAAAGAAAGAAAAGTATAAAGGAAAAGTGAAAGGCAAAAGTAAGCCAAAAATGAGGTAAAAGGAAAGAAAGTAAGTGTAATTACGAATATTGTGGATAATAATTTAATTGTGGAGCTTTTTGACATTTAAACCTAAGAAATACAAAAAATAAACCATATATTCCCATACCATATCCGAACCATATGAATCGCACAAAACCCCTCTCTTTTGAAAATTATGTCTGGTGCTAACGCCCCATCGGATTTGTTTATTTTCTTGTACAAGCATATGGTTATCTGAATGAATCATGTTTGAGCGTTTGAGTGACTTACTTATATCATTTACTTCACTAAATATAAGCGAGTGTGAAATCAAACTTATTCTTAAATTCGTGAGTTTCTTAGTCGCATTATCTTAGCCAGTGATCATTGATTTGTTTATTCTTCCACACATATATAAAAACGAAGTACTTTCGCTTTAATTTCTTGAGGACAAACAATAGGTAAGTATGGGGGGATTTGATAACCCTCTAATTATACATAAAATATCCCTCGTAAATATGTTATTTATCTATAAAATATATTAAATATCATGTCTTTAGGTACTTATTAGTGTATTAGTTGTTTCAGGTTAAAAAGAAGAAACGATGACTGAAAACGCAAAAGATATCTGCTAGAGATACTAACGGTCGTCAAAGAAGGACCTAGAAGAAATAATAAATAAATCCGCAAGTGTGGCGTACTTATTCTTATGTGGGGCGTACTTAAGGTCAGAGAGAGATAAAATAATTCATTGGCTAAGTGCAACGCACTTCCTATGAAGTGCGGCGTACTTTCTGCTACAGTTACAAAAAATCCATTTAATCATGACATTATGAGAAGACCTTTCACTTATCATTGCATTCACTCCCCATGATTTAGGAGGTGATTTTGAGCCTATAAATAGTGTCCTAAACTCAGAGATTTACACACACTACTACAATAATCACTTCAAATCAATAAAAGGGAGAAATTATCAAAGAGGGGATGAACTAGCTTAGTTCATCCAATCTCAGTTGTTATACCATCAAAGGGAACGAATTAGTTGTTAAATTTTGAGCTAGAAGTTGTTGTGACAAAGTACTTTATAGTTTGGAGTAATCATTTGGGTATTATATAGTTTTCGCTTGGGAAATCTCTTGTAAACGCTATCATTTACTTGTAGAAGTTGGTATAAATCTTGTTACTCTTCTTAATATGATGTTAACTGAATTCATTAAGTTTGTTATGTGTTTCGTTACCATAATCATGGAGTAGTCATTTATGTTTGTTTGGGCTTAAAAAGAAAGCGTGATGTAAACATATTTGAATATTAATGCTTATGGCTATAAACATAATAAACTCGATATTGGATTATTTGGATACTTGTTAAATGTTTGATTTATCATATGTGGTAGATATAGGTCGAAAGACTCTATCATTGTGTTTTGATATTGCATTGTTTGTCTATGAATGATTCGATGTTAGTCTTGTGAGAATTGGCTAACAAAACATTTATCAATCCATATATGTATTTTCTAATGCTTAATCACATGTCTAACGAACTTGGTTAAGAGAGTTTTATTAATATTATCACCATACATAAATTTATCTTTAAGCATTTGTTATACTAAGGATTAAAGGCCGAAAGGATTCTTTCTTATATGAAATAGATAATTGCTTGAATAATTAATATGTCTATTCATGCTTTTATGCTATGATTTATGTGTGCATTCATATTTGTATGTATGTTTATCCTCTTTGTTTCTTGGCCCAAATAAACATTGTTGTAATCAACTTATGTTCTAAATTAGTAAAATTGTAATTGTGTCTTCGATAATCAATCTTTGGATTAGTGAAAAATCTAAGGATACGTCTTGCAATACTTGTTAACTTTTAAGAACTTTAATCCCGTAGAACGACCTGGTTGATGTGCGGTTGTTGTAACCACACTAGTTTTACAACTCCCAAGGCAGAGTACCTAATCGTTGCAGTGTAGTATAGCAAGGACTTGGGGTTTTTTATCGTTCTCTAGGGGAATAGCGTGTGAAGGCTCAAACTAAATTTAACTAAGATCTAAGAGGTTGAAAGAAGATTATTTTTGTATTTTTATATTTTACGAAAGCAAGTAAAATCTTAGGTTTTAAGAGGTGGTTTTTGTTTTAACTAATTAAACTAATATTTAAACTAAACTACTTTGGTGAGAACTCTTATGGGTAAACAAATGTATTGAGTAAATCATTCATTACTCCTTAGTTTGCTTCTCCTAATCCTATTGCTTTGTCACACTTGTGATGATCTGTGTAAATATTTCCTAGGTCATGAACGAATTACACGAATTCGCCATCTATGTAATATTCCGTTAAGGCAATGCACAGGTAAGGTAGTATGAAGACTATTACAAGGTCCCTAAGAGTACATTACATGCATTAAAGTATATAATAGGTGATCATCCATAGATGGGTAAGGTAGTATGAAGACTATTATCGATGGAATCTTTCCTACACAATCGTGTTTCCCTAGATGTCTATGCTAATGTAATATTTTATAGCTAGTTTTCTAAAGCCTAACACGCACATCCATCACAAGAAGCAATATAAAAAGGATCTACAAACTAATTTTCATGCAATCATAAGTAAATACAAATAGATCTAGCCTAGCATGTTAAAGAGATGCGAAGAGAAATAATTATTCAAACAACAGATAGACATATTGAATGAATTAGAGATAATTAACTTCACTTAATTAAAACATGAGTATAAGGCTGATACAAGAGGGTTTTCACACCCTAAAAACTAGCTTAAAAGCTGCTAAACTTGAACCCTAATTATGAAGTTTGTCTCCTAAAAGTTTCACACTTAAAACCCTTAAAACGAGTTTGTCTATATAGAAAATAGGCCGTGACGGCGTCACGTTATAATCCTGACGCCGCCGCTTTACAGAATCTTTTAGGGTTTCTTTAAGTCCGACACTGTCACAAAAGTCTTGACGTCGTCGCTTTGATGTTTTGACGGCGTCACCAATAATTGTGACGCTGTCTCTAGCCCCTATGCGTATTTTCTTCATCGACTTTGGTTTAGAGTTGTAATCTTGTCCGTTTCTTCTCCAAATGAGCTCAAGTCACGTGTATTTACTCTAAATGTCATCTAAGTGCTAAAAACAAAAAAAATCAATTAAGCACGTATTTTGGGTATATTTGCATGATTTAGAGGGTTTAATGACCCCAAAAAAGTATATAAAATGACACTTCATCAAATACCTCTACACTTGGGATTTGCCTGTCCTCAAGTAAATGGGCTTTTATACCTAGACAATAGCAATATCGGGGGCATTTAACTTACTTTTCAAAGATAATTTATGACACAACTAATTAGACCTCGAAATTAAAAGCATAAAAAATATACACTAGCACCTCACAATAAGTGTTTGGATTCTCTCTTTCTCTCGGGTGTATAATGATATATAACAATATAGGAAATGGAAAATTAACACTCATTACCTGTCATAGAATATAAATTACCATAAGCTTGATAAAGGAGAAAACCTCAACCGTTGTGGCGTAAGCACCTAGGAATTACTATCAAATAGGTCTTTAAACGGTTGTGATGTATGGGTGTAAGTTAAATAGAAACGGAAATGGATAGGATATATTTGGGTGGATTTGGGGTGGTGGTGAGTTAATTAAAATACAAGAATACATGGGAAGGCGCTGCTAAGCCAGGACTCGACCACTTTAGGACTAAGATATACAAACTCTAATTCAAACTCTTTCGTTTTCTTTTCTGACTTTTTTCTGACATAAACATAAACATAAGCAAAATAGCATTCCGTACATATTTTTTTTCTTTTTCTATTTTTTATTCTTTTAATATTATTTTCATACACTTTTGCCCTACCATCTGCAGAAACAGAATAATACATGACTTAGCGTTTATAAACGCACCCCTACACTTAAGTTTTAAAACTCATAAACATAAACTAATCTAATGACCCAAATTGAAAGGATCAAAATGATATAGAGTGTATTAAGCACATGTCGGGGGTAATAAATTGACTTTCTTCCCCATTTCTCCATAAAAGAAAAACTACCATGAATCCCAATCGTCCCAAAACTGTATACACTAATAAAAGACTTGACTTAGCAACCACGTACTCAAGCAATTCATTAACTGGGTTTTACAATAATGCACTAAAAATGAGTACATACAAGGAAGGTTAAGGCGATTTGGGTGTAACAATTTGGTAAGGGTGTAAACAATGCTCTTCATTAATAATCTGAAATCCACCAAAAAATTACGAGAACCACAAAAAAGATAGGCTCGGAGGGGTTTATTAGGGGTATCTTGCACTAAAAATGAGTGCGAAGCAAGGGTGTGGGGATAGTTATATAATCGGGGAGACCATAATAACAAATATAGGTTTAAAACAGGGTTTATGCTAGTGCCTCTTATGATTTAGCAAATCCTAATCACACAAATGGGATCTCACTAAGCAGTCTTTGGATGCATCACTGAAACAAGTTCGAGAATTTAATATACTATCGGTGCACTCTCATATAGTTTTAAACCCATACCAATGCTCCCGAAAAAGCGACAAAACCACATATGGACGATCAAATCCATGAGCACGACATATATGATTGCTCATTCCTTAACTCGAGAAAGATAAAGGTAAAACTATCTTAGGTATCAAAGATGGATACGTGAATTCCTAAAGATCTAGGGGCAAACCTCACTTTTTTGAGTGGAATTTTTTTGAGTGGTAGGGTTTGTGTGCTATTCATATACTACCTATCCATGAGACGCTAGTAATACTTAGTTTTCATTGATGTATGCCCTAAAAAATTTAAAATTTGGGTCAAAATTACCTTCTATGTTATGTTCCAATATATTACACATCATTTTAAGGACAAAGCAAATGCAATTGAAGGAATAGTTTCTAAGGCTTATATCCCCCCTTCTGCTTTGCCCGCATGCTCACCGCTTTGCTTTTGTGTCCCTTGCTTGGGACTTCCCGCAGGTCACCCAAACCAGTGCTACTTTCACTCAAGCATGCTCAACTGCCAGTTCTTGGCAGTACTAGGATGTATCGCGACCTACGTCTTCCTACTAGTGGCCCGAAATGAATAGTCCAACTATCTGTTTCGTCGATAGGTGTTTATCTCGTTTAATCGTTTAAAGGGGATTTGCATTACTTATTGATAAAGTTGTATCATCGGGAACCGCTCCAGGACCCCACATACTCAATAAACGTCAAGTACTAAGAACAAATAAGTGATGGTATATTGTACTCAGTCTGTTTAGCCCCAATCCACAGACAGTTTCTTAGATTCAAGGAACTTAGAATAGCAAAAGTAATAACTTAAGAAAGAGATAAGGTAGTCTCCCAGTGAGGCCTTAAGAATTTGCTGAGTAGTAAGACAAACGATTGGGTCTCGAGAAACCCTTTAACAGATCTGATGATTATCGATTTTCAGGTTTTCATACTCCTGTCATATCGATACCATTAAGCCCACTCATTTATTATTTCTTATTTACGATAAAAAGCGTCCAATTTATGTAAAATAAGAAATGATAAACTTATGGTTTTTTTGTTTTTCGGTGTTTATAATTTATTTATTTAACTGAGAGCGTCCCAATCCTTTTTAAATATACAGATTATAAATCAGTCCTACTTATAATTCTCTGGTGTTACGCGTACTCTCATAACCTTCAAGAGGTGGTTACATGACCATGCATGTGTTATACCAAAGTATAGAACGAGTGATTTAAACTCGCTTTGAAAGCTGGGAGTAAAAACTGCCAGCGAATCAACAAGAGTTCAAGATAATGTAATGATTTACTATCTGATTAGGAGTAAATAAGGTAAAGATCTACTATAAACAAATCATATATGAGTTACCATAACGATCCTCCTATTACAATCCCGCCATATAAGAACTATGCAATACATTAGATTCATACACAATCCCGTGTAAACAAACTGTGACGGGCTTTGTTTAAAATCGCAATTAAATCATATCAATCCTTATATTACATAGTCCCGCCCATACAAGACTTGTAATACTTAGATTCATACATAATTCCATGTAAACCAAAAATTTTATGACGGTCACCTGTGTAATCAATATATATAAAGCTATTGAAGAAAAATAATATTCTTAGAGACCATTGTTTAACTTAACAATTCTGAGAACAAAATGAACCCATGTGCAACTCACAAAGTCTAAGAATAAAATGAGACCAATTGTATCACCACAATGTCTGAGTATAATTGAGACCATGGTTTAACTTACGTACAATGCCTCTGACATATAATTGAGACCATTGTGCAACTCACAATGTCTGACATATAATTGAGACCATTGTGCAACCCACAATGTCTTAAGAAACGCTCCGGTATTTATATAAATAACTCTTATATAAATAATCGTACGATATACGCGAAAGGAAAGCAAGCATATATATATCATATATATGTATGCCACGTAAGCACTCAATGCAGCACGTAATGAAAGCACATAAGCAAGTAGCGTGTATGCACTTTGAAAATGTTTGTTGTGATGCAATTATTTGTGAAAACGGTTATAGTCTAGGGTAAAATATGCAACCTAGTTCTCTATAACCATTGCTCTGATACCAATCTGTAACACCCCCAAAAATCACTTACAACGCAGCGGAATACCAAATGGGGTGTTACTTCGTAATACACAGCAATAGATACAAGAGAACGACCTCTAGGTGTCGTTTGAATAATAACATTTGTTGATTCAATAAAAATCTGAATTTAATAATACATTTGTCCCATAATTTGCATCACAATGAAAAGCTTGAATGTAAAGACTCCAATGCACATCAAATAGTCCAAGCATCTAATTCACCTGAGAAAAACATGCTTAAAAGTGTCAACATTAAAGTTGGTGAGTTCATAGATTAGTTTAAATATAAATGTAATCCACTGTATATCACAGTACTATGTAAAAATCCCAAAGATTTATAAAGAATGCATGACACATTTTATGTCACCAAAAGTACCAATCTTATCCCAAAGATTTATAAAGAATGCATGACACATTTTATGTCATCAAAAGTACCAATCTTATCCCAAAGATTTATAAAGAATGCATAACACATTTTATGAACAAAATTGAGTCACTATATAAATTCCGTGACATTGCCCGCACTATATAAATTCCGTGCCCGCACTATACAAATTTCGTGCCATGTTGGGGAGGCCCGAAGGTCCCAACGATATAATCCGACATGTTATAACGTTCGTTCCCAGTGATTGCTAGTCACCCGAACGGGGGTTGTCAATCCCGAATAGATCTATAATGTTCGTTTACCAAGTGATCGCTAATCACCCGAACAGGGATCCACACCCGAATAGATCTATTTCATAACATTCGCGCTCACCCTCCAAGTGATTTACAGTTCATGACGCTGTGACGTAGACTTGTATGTACCCTAATTTGGGCAGTGATACAAATAATGCGTATATACTCCCGTTACCGGTGTCCCCTCCAAGAACACCCGGGCAGTAATGTAAAAATATGTACTCCCGTTACCGGTGTCCCCTCCAAGAACACCCGGGCAGTAATTTTATTGTTATCAGTTCAATCAGCCTAAGCTAATCCGAAATTATTTCAAATGTAAAGTATGCATTTGTGACCAAAAATGAAGTCAAATAATGTATCCCATAGCGAGCTATGCAAATAAGTATGTAAACCAATTTGTAATCAATCATGTAAATGCATTTGTAAACAAGCATGTTCTCACCCCAAATATATGTAAAACGAGTAAAAACAGGGGAGCTATAAACTCACAAAATCCCTTAAAACAATCACATTGTTATAAGATAACCGAGTAAGTATAAGAATTTGTAGACAAGCATGTATCCCCCTCGCGGGTTATAAAACATTCAAAAGATTGAAAAGCGAGGCTATGAACTCACATTGATTAAAGACCACGATCAATTAATCCAATTAAATCACAACTGAATCTGCAACGATCTCGACCACGACCTATAATTATGTCGTTCGATTATAACACGTAATAAATACGACCAACGATGCGTACATCGTTACCACGAAATCATACATATTTTTATATGTATACATACATATATACATGTGATGAGAAATCCACTTGCGCGTCTTTAAACCTTAACCCTTAGTATATTTTATGTATATATACTATTTTCCGTCCAATCCTAACTTATCTCAATATTTACAGAAAGTTACTATTTTTAGACTCCCCGTTTTTAGAACCGAATAATGATCTTAAAACTATTAATTGAAATAATATATTAACCGACCTTTAGTTTTGACCCGCTATATCTTAACTTTTAAAGCAGACAATCCTCGCGGCAAAGTAAAATGTCATTACGAACAACTTTCGTGTTTCGCCGGAAGGCTGAAACGGACTCGAAAGTGATCAAATCATTTAATTAATAAATCTGCCATTTTTAATATTTATTAAAAATAACCTATTTTTCTACTAAAGTGTATATTCCGATTTCGATCCAGTTTCTTCGTTATTGAGAGTTAGAAGTCCCGTTTTATATCAAAACGTCCGTCAAAATATAATTTGTTATATTTTATAAACTAAAGTCCACTTTTCAAAGTCTCGAATTCCGAATCCCACGTTCTATTTTCTGTTTTAAATTATCCGTAATAAAGAGGCGCCAAAGTCCGTTTTTAGTTCAATTCTCGTCTAAGCTATATCTAAAATGTGTCTCTTATGGCTTATATTTTCTTATTAATCCTGCTTTAATACAATTTATATATTATCTCGACGCCGCAAGTTTCAATAGATTTCATCACATATAAATTTATCCGATCAAATATATGAAACAATTAATATATTTTTGTGTTAACCAAACTCACTTTATTTCGGTGTCATCACAATCAAACGCACCCTACGGCTGTTACAAAACCAAACGAACCCGACAACATCCCAGCTGTCCCCTCCCCCCGGCTGTCCCACAGCCTAAACCCGACACACTCCTATGTGGGTGGTTGTCCCCGGCTATCCCGGCTGTCCCCGCAGCCGTTCCCGCAGCCAAACCAACAACCAATCCCAAATCCCTTTTGTTGCAACCCACGACCCGACACACTCGGCTGTCCCGCAGCCAAGCCGACACAACCCTTTGTGTTATAACCCAAACCAACCCAAACACGCCCTAGGTGGGGCTGTCACAGCCAAACGCCCCCCTCGTCGGGTGGCTGCCACCTGAAACAAACGCACCCTAATCTGAGCTTAATAAACCACGCGCACCCTTTTCTTGTTTCTATACAAAACCAACGCACCCTCGAGGTGTTGTGAACCCACAAACCAAACGAACACCCCTGTTGGTTTTTATAACCGAACCAAACACGCCCTTGTTGGGTGGCTGCCACCCAAACCCACCTTAGGGTGGTGGCTGCCCCGAACCCAACGCACCCGGTGTGGTGTTACCACCAAACGCAGCCCCCGCGGCTGCAAACCAAACCCGACGCACACCCCCACCCCCGGCTGTTTTTATAGCCGAACCAAACCACCCCTTGGTGGTGGTTTTCACCACAAAACAAACCCGCCCTTTGTGGCTGTCATAATCCAAACACACCCCTTGGTGCTAAACCCATAACAACCCGACCGCACCCTTGGCGGCTGACCACCCAACCCAACACCCTTCGTCGGTGGTGTTTTACCACCGAAACCAAACACCACTAAACACCCCTCGGTGGTGTTATTATAACAGAAACAAACGCACCCTTTTTATAACCACACGCACCCCATGGTGGCTGTGGTGGTGGCGTGGGTTCGGTGGTGATGATGGTGGTATTATGATGATGATGTAGATGGTGTTATGGTGGCGTCGGTGGTGACGTGGCAGCGGTGAGGTGGCGCGTGAAGGAGAGTGGTATAGTAGGTTGGATAGATCGGGTGGTGGGGAAGCTTTTTGGAACTTGGCCGGAAAAGTCCGCCGGAAAACTTTTCCGGCGGTGGTGGTGGTCGCCGGTGGCTGCCGGATAAATGAGAGAGAGAGAGAGTAGTATGAGAGTGTGTGTGTTTATATAAAAGATGGAAATGAAATTTTAATATATAAATTTTATATATATATAAAACTTTAATATTAAAATGTAATATGTTTAATAGTTGGGGGTTTGTTTTGTAAATATTTTGCAGGGACCAAAAGTGAAAGTTTTGGGAAACTTTTATAATATATTGGTTCGGGACTCATTTGAGCGGCTTAACGAATGATTCAACGCACGAAACTTGCGCCATTGTTTTTCAAATCATTTTTCCGATAAAAATGAGTATTCGCTTGATAATATTTCATAAATATTTTATAACATTTAATAAAATATCCGTTATTCATTTTATGAACCGGTTTCGCTCCGTCCGAAATAAAAATGGATTTCAACCCGAGTATCCGCGTTATCCACAACGCTTTTAATTAAAAATGATGACTAATTTATTTAATATTTTTATTAAATAAATACTGATAATTAAAAACAAATTTAATTGTTTTTGTGTGTCCGCGTTGTATATTGTTCGAATAATGTTTGCGGTGCTGTTTTAGCCCTTTTCGGCTCGTTTCCAGGTCTCGGGCAAAACTAAAAAGCTGTCAGGAATGTCATTCCACGTCAAATTGCTTTAGAGTCCGAGTCGTGAAAACGTGATTTGGATGGTCGTTCTTATAAGTCAAGCCAGACCCTAAAAGTCAAAGATTGAAATCGTCATTCTAAATTCGAAAATTCTCGGATGTTACAAAAAGAGTCATTTCATGGTTAAGGAAGGCATTGTCCTTGGCCATAAGATTTCCAAAAATGGGATTGAGGTCGATAAAATTAAAATCGATGTGATTGCTAAGTTACCTCATCCCACCACCGTCAAGGGTGTTCGGAGTTTTCTCGGTCATGCCGGTTTCTACCGACGTTTCATTAAGGATTTTTTTCAAAATTTTCCGACCGACGACTCATCTTCTTGAGAAGAATACTCCGTTCATCTTCTCCAATGAATGTATTCAAGCTTTTGAAACATTAAAGAAAAAACTTACTGAAGCTCCAATCTTGATTGCCCCGGACTGGGACTTACCCTTTGTGCTTGTTGTGCGTTGAATCGACTTTTGCCATATGTGCAGTCTTGGAAGCAACCGTCATGAAAAAACACATTAGGCTATACACTATGCTAGTTAAAAACATAAATGAGGCGGAATCGCATTACACTACGACGGAGAAAGAAATGTTAGCCGTGGTGTATGCCTTCGAAAAATTCCGGTCTTACCTCATCTTGAACAAAAGCATAGTGTATACGGATCACTCCGCCCTAAAATATCTCTTTGCTAAAAAAGATTCCAAGGCGAGATTGCTCCGGTGGGTTCTCCTCCTTCAAGAGTTCACATTCAAAGTATTTGAACAAGGAGCGAGGAATCTCGCGGCGATCATCTTTCCCGATTAGAAAATCCTTATGAAAATGTGCTCGACCCAAAAGAGGTAAATGAAACGTTTCCTCTCGAGACACTTAATATGGTGACTTTTCGTGGTGACTCAAGTACCCCGTGGTTTGCCGATTATGCAAATTACCACGCGGGGAATTTCATTGTTAAAGGGATGTCGTCCCAACAAAAGAACAAGTTTTTCAAGGATGTTAAACACTACTTTTGGGACGACCCCTATTTGTTCAAAATATGTGCGGATCAAGTGATCCGGCGGTGTGTTTCGGGCCAAGAAGCTATTGATATCCTCATAGCTTGCCATAGTGGACCCACCGGGGGACATTACGGTGCCAAATACACCGCCAAAAAGGTTTTTGACTCAGGATTTTATTGGCCAACTATTTACCGAGATGCCCATGACTTGGTCACCCGATGTGACACTTGTCAGTGTCAAGGAAAATTTTTGCAACGTGATGAAATGCCTCAAAATTCCATCCAAGTTTGCAAAATCTTTGACGTGTGGGGCATCGATTTCATAGGGTCGTTCCCGTCTTCACGAGGGAACAAATATATACTCGTGGCTGACGACTACTTGTCAAAATGGGTTGAAGCGAAAGCGCTCCCCACCAATGACGCCCGAGTTGTTTGCAAATTTCTTAAATCTCTCTTCGCCCGATTCGGTGCCCCTCGTGCTATCATAAGTGATCGCGGAACCCATTTTTGCAATGACCAGTTTACAAAGGTCATGCTTAAATACGGGGTTACTCACTGTCTCTCCACCGCGTATCACCCACAAACAAGTGGGCAAGTTGAGGTATCCAATCGTGGCTTGAAACGAATTCTTAAAAGGACCATAGGCAAGAACCGTGCCTCTTGGTCGGATAAACTAGATGATGCACTCTAGGCCTTCCGTACCGCTTACAAAACACCTATCGGATGTACTCCATACAAGCTCGTGTACGGAAAGGCATGTCATCTACCGATCGAGCTCGAGCACAAAGCCTACTGGGCCTTGAAGCATGCAAACTTTGACCTTGAGACCGCGGGCGATCACCGAAAAGTTCAACTCAATGAATTAAATGAACTTTGTGATCAAGCCTATGAGAACTCTTTGATCTATAAAGAGAAGACAAAGAGGATCCATGACTCAAAGATCAAAAACCGCGTTTTCAACGTTGGTGATCAAGTCCTCCTCTTTAACTCTAGATTGAAGATCTTCTCGGGCAAGCTTAAGACCCGTTGGTCCGGACCGTTCACCATTGCCCATGTGTACCCTTATGGCACCGTCGAGTTATCCCAAAACTCCGGGCCAAACTTCAAGGTGAACGGTCATAGAATTAAGCACTACTTTGGAGGGGACGTACCACAAATGGTTGTCCTGGATCTCCAAACCTTCCCCAAGGACCAATGAATTCGGGGATTGGGTCAAGCTTAGTGACCCTAAACAAGCGCTTCGTGGGAGGCAACCCATGCTTATCCTAGTAGTTATATTAGGTAGTAATGAATAAGTGTTTTTTGTTGTGAGGAGGTGTGCCTCTTTCCTTTCTCGTTTGCTTGTGTTTTTGTGATTGTCCAGGATTGTCTTGGATTTTTGAAGCCTCTCGTGCTCGTGGTTTTGTCCTTCGATCACAAGAGCTTCAAATCCTCAGCTTCATTTGGGAAATCCAATATCCAAATCTTATCGACTAACGTTTTTCTTTTGGCATACCTAATAAACGGCCTTAGATTTACGTAGAGACCCTTCTAAAAACATTGAGGACAATGTTTAATTCTAGTATGGGGGGGTCTATCGATTTGATTATGCCTGCAGCCGTTGTTTTCACGTAATCCCGTTTTTGCCACCAAAATTTCAAAAAATGAAAAAATTCCAAAAATTCCAAAAATAAAATAAGTGTTTTGTCACAATTTTGACTTTCCTGCTGGGTAGAATAAGAATAAATTATGACTCGATCGAGCGTATTAAGCTCTAGCTTTGTCACACCCCGCCAAGGCGGAAACACGAGGCGTAACGTCATGGATATCATCACAACACAATGGTGTCAACAATAGAGAAACACTAAATGCACAACTGAGTAATAAAGACACAATGTGTCATGACAATATCGAAAACCAAATGAACGACATCTTGTATTAATGAAAAAGGGTTTCACCAATACAAGAACAATACTTCATGAACCTAATAAAATTAAATAACATTCAACAAAAATCCAGGCGATAACATAACAAACTCAGGAGCGAACTCCAATGCAATCCTAGCGGTCACTCTAGCCACTTCTCTTAAC
>BQNB010039809.1:0-47843 GCA_026074375.1 Tanacetum coccineum | reverse complement strand
AAGGTACCGATGTGATAGGGTACAACCAACGTTTTCAGGAACTGGCACTACTGTGTGGTAGAATGTTTCTTGAAGAATCTGACAATATCAAGAAATATGTCGGTGGCTTACCCGATATGATCCACGGAAGTGTAGTAGCATCCAAGCATAAGACAATGCAAGAGGCAACTGAAATGGCAATTAAAGTGATGGATAAGATAATCCGCACTTTTGCTGACCGTCAGACAGAGAACAAGAGAAAGCCAGATAATAACCAACAATTACAACAACACCACCAAAATAAGAGGCAGAACACCGACATGGCTTATGCTGCAGGGACTGTTAAGAAGAAATCATATGGGGGATCCAGACCCCTATGCTCAAAATGCAATTATCACCACGATGGTCCATGTGCTCCTAAATGCCACAAATGCAACAAAGTTGGCCATTTTGCTCGTGACTGTAGAAGTACGGGAAATGCTAACAATGCCAACCATTAGAGGGGCACTGGGTCGGGTCAGAAGCTTACTTGTTTTGAGTGTGGAATCCAAGGACACTTCAAGAGGGAATGTCCCAAGCTAAAGAACAACAACAACCATGGTAACCAAGTTGGAGGTGGCAATGCTCCAGCCAAGGTCTATGCGGTAGGGCTGTCAGGTGAAAAACCTAGACTCCAAACAATCGTGACGGTACGTTCCTATCAAAAACAACCCTATGCATCTATCTTATTCGATACTGGTCCATAAAGTTTAGTGTATCCACTGCATTTAGCTCCAAATTGATAAGACACCAACTAGCATTAGAACACATTATGACGTTGAACTAGCCGGTGGGGAGAATAATTGGGTTAACACCATCCATAGGGTTGTACCATATAAATATCATGAAACCACCCATTCAACCATAAATTTAATGCCGAAGAACTTGTAGTTTTGACGCTCTAATTTGTTATAAATTGGATTGGATGGGTAAAGTTACAAGCCCATCATTGTGTGTGCCGAGAAGATCGTTCGTATCCCCTGGGGAAATGAAACATTAATTGTTCACGGTGACGGAAGCAACCAGGGACACGAGGCTCGTCTGCACATTATCTCGTACACCAAAACACAAGAATACATGCTAAAAGGATGTCCAGTCTTTTTGGCAAACGTTAATACAAAGGAGACGGAAGACAAGTCAGAGAAGAAGCGACTTGAGGACGTACCAATCATCCGGGATTTTCCTGATGTATTCCCTGAGGACTTGCCGGGTCTTCCTCCGACTCGACAAGTGGAATTTCAAATCGATTTGATACCTGGTGCTGCACCCGTAGCTCGGGCGCCTTATCGATTGGCACCTTCTGAAATGAAAGAGTTGTCGGAGCAACTAAAAGAACTATCTGACAAAGGCTTTATAAGACCTAGTTCCTCACCCTGGGGAGCTCCGGTCTTGTTTGTCAAGAAGAAGGACGGATCATTTCGAATGTGCATTGATTACCGGGAATTGAATAAACTGACGGTGAAGAACCGTTATCCGCTCCCAAGAATTGATGATTTATTTGATCAGCTTCAAGGGTCGAGTGTCTACTCGAAGATCGACCTAAGGTCGGGTTATCACCAACTGAGGGTTCGAGAAGAAGACATTCTAAAGACCGCTTTCAGAACCTGTTATGGCCATTATTAATTTCAAGTTATGCCATTTGGTTTGACAAACGCACTTGCCGTGTTCATGGACCTTATGAATCGGGTATGCAAGCCATATCTGGATAAATTCGTAATTGTTTTTATTGATGATATTCTGATATATTCAAAGAATAACCAAGAACACGAAGAGCACCTTAAGTTAAGCTTAGAGTTGCTTAAGAAAGAGGAGTTGTATGCCAAATTTTCCAAGTGTGAATTTTGGATTCCTAAAGTACAGTTCCTCGGTCACGTGATTGATAGCTAGGGTATTCACGTGGACCCCGCCAAGATCGAATCCATTAAAGATTGGGCATCTCCTAAGTCACCAACTTAGATTCGTCAATTTTTAGCTCTTGCTGGGTATTATCGAAGATTTATCGAAGGATTTTCGAAGATTGCCAAACTAATGAGCAAGCTCACTCAGAAGAAGGTCAAGTTTGAGTGGGGTGACAAACAAGAAATAGTGTTCCAACTGTTGAAGCAGAAGTTGTGTAATGCACCAATTCTGGCTTTACCTGAAGGAAGCGAAGATTTTATTGTATACTGCGATGCTTCGATCAAAGGTTTGGGCGCTGTGTTGATGCAAAGAGAGAAGGTGATTGCTTATGCATCACGCCAACTGAAAATTCACGAGAAGAACTATACGACTCATGATTTGGAACTTAGAGCGGTAGTGTTTTCTTTGAAACTTTGGAGACACTATTTATACGGAACCAAGTGTACGGTGTTCACGGATCACAAGAGTCTACAACATATTCTTAATGAAAAGGAACTGAATATGAGGCAACGTCGTTGGTTAGAATTGCTTAGTGATTACGATTGCGAGATTCGTTATCACCCAGGGAAAGCAAATGTTGTCGTTGACGCCTTGAGCAGGAAGGAACGAGAGCCACCATTAAGGGTTCGAGCCTTTATCATAACTATAGGTTTGAATCTTCCTAAACAAATTTTGGATGCTCAAACTAAAGCACAAAAACCAAAGAACATCAAGAATGAAGATGTTGGAGGCATGTTGTTTGAAAATTCTAAAGATCCGGAGAAGCTTAGGACTGAAAAGTTGGAACCCCGCGCGGATGGAACTCTATGCTTAAATAGAAGGAGTTAGTTACCATGTTATGGCGTGTTGCGGACTGTGATCATGCATGAGTCCCACAAGTCAAAATACTCTATTCATCCATGTTCTGATAAGATGTACCAAGACATAAAGAAGCTATATTGGTGGCCCAATATGAAAGCCGATATCGCCACCTATGTTAGTAAATGTCTGACGTGTGCCAAGGTTAAGCTAGAACAACAAAGGCCATCAGGATTGTTGGTACAACCCGATATACCTCAATAGAAGTGGGACAACATCACTATGGATTTTGTCACGAAGCTTCCTAAGTCGTCACAAGGCTACGACACCATTTGGGTGATTGTCGAGTGACTCACTAAGTCCGCAATCTTTGTATCGATGAGAGAGACTAGTCTGATGGATAAACTTGCAAGAATGTACCTAAAGGTGGTGGCCACGAGGCATGGAATACCTCTCTCGATTATTTGTGATCGTAACCCTAGCTTCGCATCAAATTTCTGGAGGTCACTTCAGAATGCTTTGGGTACTAGTCTGGATATGAGTACTGTTACGTGCTTGTGCAATCGACTTTGGAAAGGGTTGGGTTAACCATTTACCATTAGTCAAGTTCTCATATAACGTGCAATCGACTTTGGAAAGGGTTGGGTTAACCATTTGCCATTAGTCGAGTTCTCATATAACAATAGCTATCACGCTAGCATCAAGGTGCACCATTTGAAATCACTTTATGTTGAAACGTGTCGTTCACCATTTGTTGGGCCGAGGTTGGAGAGTTAACTCCACTGGGTCCAGAATATGCAAGAAACAACTAAGAAGATCATACAAACCAAGCAGAAAATGCAAGCTGCTCGCGATCGACAAAAGAGTTACGCGGATCTAAAGCGTAAACCGATGGAATTTCAGGTTGGGGAAAAGTTTATGCTTTATGTTTCTAGTACTTGGAAAGGGGTCGTAGTTTTGGCAAATGGGGGAAGTTAAACCTGGTACGTTAGACATTCAAGGTGTTGGAAAGGTTAGATCCGGTTGCATATAAGCTTGAGCTTCCGAAGAGACTGAGCTGGTACACAATACACGTCCATGTATCATAACATGTAAAAGTTGCTATGCCGTTGAACCATTAGCCATTTCGTTGGATGGAATTCACTTGATGACAGCTTTAATTTGTTGAGAGCTGGTAGAAATTAAGGACCATGAAGTTAAACGGTTGAGCGAAGTCGCATTTCTAATATTAAGATTCGATGGACTCCAGGAGAGGTTGAGTTTCACATAGGAACGCGAAGATTAATTCAGGGAAGCAATTTAACACTCTTCACAAAGATCGCCACCGTCGTCAAGTGTCCGAGTCTTAAGCCTTGTGGACAAGGCTCATTAATGGGGGGAGGACTATAAACACCTGTGTTGTACGGTCATTTACGAAGTTAATAAATTCATATTGTATTTAGTATTAAACGCCGTTTCTTTTAAACGTAATCGTTAAGTTAAATCGCGTAAGTAAAATTTTGTTCAATGTAAACGGGCATCAAACAATTAAATGTTTACATCAAGCAAGTATTAAGTATTATTTTGAGGATAATTATTAAATTTGTTTCATTTTATTTTTTATTTGGTTAAGTTAAATTTGATTACGTTTCGGTTTTGTATAAAATACGTTTAGGCATACCCGGAACCACCAAAACTTTTCTACGCTTCAACAAATACCCATTTATACCCAATACTCAAAAATTACAAAAACTATATCATACATATACATACAAAACCGTATGGGTGGATAAATGACAAAAGAATATCTACAAAACATCACTCCTTATTTTCCTAGGATGATGTCTCAAAAATTAGGGAACCATGAACATTTTCCTTACTTTGTTTCTAATTGTAATTGGGACCAAGACCAAAAAGACTTCATGTTCACTCTTTGACTAGCTCATATCATACATATAGGATCCATTCTAGTAGAAGTAAACACACAAGTCATTACACTTAAAAAAAACCAACTATACCCTCTATTTTATTTTTGAAGGCACAAAACAACCACATCTCTTTTAAATAATCCATGCTTGATTTTCTAAGACCATACAAGTATTACTACTGATAACCTAAGATGTTTTGAAAGGTTGGTTAAGCATTTGCAAGGTTTAAGCAAGTTATTGCAAGATTAGGGTTTTGTGGTTAATTATGGTTTTCTAATTATGGAAGCTAGGGTTTATTATCTAAACAAGGGTTTAGAAGTTGTTACTTTTCATCCTACTACACCTCAAGGTTATCTAAAAACCCTACATCATTTACTTTCATGATTTTATATGTATATAATGTTTATATGGCTCATCACCATTTAGGAAATGTTTTAACATGTAAAATGGATTTTTACTTGTGATTATGCTTTGATAAACTTTTTCACATGTTATTTGGATATTAATATGATGTTATAATGGATGTATAAGTCTTGTTACACTCTTAGTTTTATGTACAAAGAAGTTTATGTATAAAACTTGTTAATTTAAGGTATACTTAATATGTTATGGATTTAAAGGTGTTGTTAAGGGACTTATACCATATTCTCCTTGGAATATGATGGACCAAATGGACACTATTATATGATAACACATATGATATATAGGTTGGATGGATTTGTGGTAAGCTTTATATGTTGAAAAAAGTTATAAAAACAAGTATATATAATTAATTATATAAAAGATGTAAAGAGACTATTTTGATTCGAATTTAAAACAGTGGGTTTAACATTTTTATAAAATATTACGTCTCATGACGATTCCAAAAAGGTAAGAAACTCGAAAAATGGATTAATAACGAGGAAGATACGTAGTTTACAAGTTACACGTTAATTAACCGCGTTATAAAAGAGATTTTATAAAAACAAGTTATAAAATACTTCTAATATATAAAGTTTATTATTTTTCACAGATAGCACTTAATTTTAGTATTCCAAAACAATTTGGATCATAATTTTTGGATCAATAACGAAGGAGTTATGAATTACGCGAGATTATATACTTAAATGTATAAAAATACTTTTATAAAACTATTTTTATAAAAGTTACTGTTCACATCAGTAAATAACATTTTGAAAACACCATTAATATGATAGAACTTTTAATAACAAAGACGTGCTCGAAAGAATCACTAAAAACGGAGCTAAAACGAGTAAAATACGACATTTACGGGTTTTACGATAACTAAATCTATAAAAATAATTTTATAAACTGTTATGAACAGTAAAAGTACTGTTCACCAGTAGGTCAAAAATATGAAAATGTAATATTTTGATAACTCGTCTTAATACGAAAGCGTGGACGTAAGAAACGGGCTTAAAACGAAGAAATTGCGTCGTTTTTACTATCGAACTATTTATAAACGTTTTAACTTTATAAATACGATTTCACAAACGCAATTAGATGGTGATGTAGCTATATAGAATTGTATATGGTAGTAGTTATTCAAAGTGCTTAGTACTTATACGGCCTATATTGGATTAGGTTGCCTTCGATCATTATCGTGACGCATTTTTTGTTGTATTTGGATTATTATTAACTCAAGGTGAGTTCATAGCCCCACGTTTTACATTTTAATGATTTATAAGTTTTAGGGTGAGAAACATATGCATGTTTTACAAATGGACGCAAGTGGACATTTTACATTACGATTACGTGTTTGTCTAAGTAGCGATAACCCTGTCTGAGCCCATTATCATGAACGGTCAATTACTAGGTTTGTGAGCGCGAATGATATGAATAGATCTATTGGGATTGACATCCCCGTTCGGGTGATTAGCTATCACTGGACAAACAAACGTATACCATGTCGGACATAGGATGTTGCGGGTTAGAAGATCAACACGGGCAATGTTGGCAATTTATATTGCATTTCATACATGTCGAGCTTCAGTGTCATGAGCTTAGGAAAACGTAATTACATTTTATGATGTTTAATCTTGCGGTTCTACATTATACTTTTACAAACCTATGAATTCACTCAACAATATGTTGACGTTTTAAAGCAATGTTTTTTAGGTCAATAAGGACAGGGTGCAAGGGATACATTGGTGGTTTTATATTTTGGATGTTACGTACGTGAAGATTTGGTTGCATTTCATTTTGGGATATTTGTTATGAACTAGTATCTTTGTATTTTGGAAACAATGAACAAGTAAAGCTTCGGGCTTTTGTAACAAACGCTTTGTTAAATCTAATGTATCAGTTTTAAACGACTTTTTGGGTCGTTCTTATATTATCTTGTGTTATTGATCTATGAAGTACCACCCCCAACCTATATTCCGCTGCGACCCAATTTGGGGGTGTTACATGGATAATGGGATTGTCATTGTTGTGATTTGAGTGCCCAAGTGAATCATCATTTAAGATTTTAATCAATTGAGTTGGATGATCATTTTGATCATTGTGATCAGTTTGATCATTTTGACCATTTTGGTCAGAAAGGACTTGTACACGAAATGCTATGCGAAAGAAGACTAGACCATTTGATTTATCAGAACATGACCTTAAGTGATATAAGAAGAGTCATCTTCAATTATCTCTTTTTGTAATGTCTGTTAATTTGTGTAAACAATTTTTTGTTTGCACAAATGGATTTAGAATGGTCAGTTTTGCTGAGAAACCCACCGTTTAGTGGGATTCTTTGATCTGTTAGAATTTGGTGGCATATTCCCTTTTTGATCTTCATCCCTTTTGGATTGAAGTGCTTCACCTCTTTTGAACCATTCGATGTCATAGTGATCAGTTGTAGTATGGATGGAACTGCCACAGACTTCACTTCTTTTGAATGGATGCTGAGGATTTCTTGGATTGATCTCTCTTTCTAGAGAGATTATCCTGTTATGACCATTTGCTTCCTGATCATAACTTCCATAAATCCCACAAATGGGATAGTATAAGCAATCATCAGATAAATGATCTATACTACTATAGTGAGTGTAAGGTGGAAAGAGGCATTTTGATGGTCTAGGATTTTTAGATCTTGATGAAGATTTTCCCAGACTTGTGAGATGCTGAGACATTTTGATGGTGCACGTGTATTTAGCATGATCACAGGTTCTGTGATCAATTTTTCCACAAATCATACAAAACAGGACTTTGTAACACTTCTCAGAGAGGTGATTTTTTAATCCACATAATTCACAACTTTTTTTTAGTGTGTTTTTTTTCTTGTTTTGAAGAGTGTTTTGGGAAACTTGTTTGTCTCTGGATTGAGATGACTGATTTTTGTTGACTTGTAATTTTAGATCATTGCGGTCTTTTATTACAGTAGCCAAGTGGAGGTTATTAGTAGATTTCACATTCTTTGAATTTTCAGCAGGAGCTGAGTTAGATTTTAAAGCTGAAGCCTTTTTATTTTCCTGAGCAGAAGCTCAGGATGGTTTATTAGGAATGATACCTTTTAAAGCTTTAGATTTGAATGTGGAGATTGACTTCAAAGTCATTAGTCCAGAGACAGGTTCAACATCACCTGGTTTCTCCAGTGGAGGAAAAGAGGTAGAACAAACTGATGATTCATCCGCTGAATCATATTTAGTCTCTAATGAGTCAATAACAGCAACTAAAGGATCAGTTAAGTTTCTTTGAGACTCAGCTGGAAGAATTCTACCAGTGTCGTGATTTGGCAAGATAAAACCTTCAGATTTTGATAACCAAGGTCTTTCAACACATGGTATGGAAGCTTTTGTGTTATAAACTGAAGATTTTATAAAGACTAAGTCTTTATGCCCAGAGCTGGAAGGATCTTCAGTGAGTTGATCAACTCCCAAAATTCTCTTCTTTTGAGATGGAATTTGTTCACTGATACACTGATATACTTGTTTAGAACTGTTGAGCCATGTCATAGTGATAGATTTTAGCTCATTTAGTTCTTTTCTTAAGTTTTTATTCTCTTTGAGAATTTTATGTGCGTGCTGCTCGCATTGCTAGTACAATTCAAGTTTTGCTTGTTTTAGTACTATGAGCCGTTCTTTGATTTTTTAGTGTTTAAACAACGATCTTATATGTTTAGAAGAAGTTTAATTTCTTTGTTACTTTCAACTATAGTTAAGTTCAATACATAAATAATCAAGAAGATTTCTTTATCATTTATTTCCTAATTCAAGAAGAGTATGTACGTTCTTATAGAGGTACTTGAACCAATTCCTTTTCTTGCACATTCTTTGTAACAAAGACTCTTTCGTTCTTCTGCGAGTGCCATTAGACCTTTGACTTCCATTACTTTATTGTCATCAGGTGACACATCCTCTTCATCCCATTCATAGGTTTCAGCAATAAGTCCTTTATTTTTTACTAGTGTGGAGCTGGAAGCTAAAGCACCAGGACTGAGTAGAGCAAGTTTGGCCTTGACTTTGTTATATTTAGCTTCAAAGTAACTCAGTTTTATGGTGAGAGGAGCTGGAAGGTCTCGACTGGGTATGGTTTTGATTTGGTAAGGAAAGGGAGGAACTGAAGTTTTTGAGAAACAGTCTCTTGCAAAGTGACCATTTCTACCACATTTGTGGCATTGAGTATCTACAGTTGCCTTTGCACTACTAAATCTTTGACTCCCTTTTTTGAAGTATCTCTTAGACTTGGCTAAGAGAGCTCTAGCTTGATTATCCTCTTCAAGGTCATTCAAGTACTCTTGACTGCTTCTTGTATCATCTTCATCATCAGGACTATCTTGGAAGTCCTGGACAACAAAGGTTGAGATAAAGACAGTTGATAGGGGAGTTACAGTGGTAAGAGCCTTTTTATTTTCATTTTCATAAATATTGTCAATGAGGTTTTCTTCATATTTGAGTTTGCCAAATAGAGAAGCAAGTTTAGATTCTTTCACATGATTTGTGTTTCTAAGACTTTGGCAAAAGCTTAGCCACTTCTTTGGCAACCCATTTATGAAATTAGTATTTATTTCAAGCTTTGAAAGTTTGATGCCATCATTTACTAGTTCATTCATCAAAGCTTTATATCTGGTGAAAGTTTGTGTTAGATTTTCACCTTCTTTGAATTTGAAGGTGTTATAACACAAATTCATGTCCATGACCCTACTTTCTTTCACATCAGAGGGGCCCTCATGATATAGTATCAGGTCATCCCAGGTTGATTTAGCTGTTAAGCAATTTATAACAGAGTTCATCTGGTCATCTGTAAGCACAGACATGATGAGACTTTTGAGTCGCTGGTCTAAGTTAGCAGCCTTTCTCTCATCTGCTGACCATTGTACTTCAGGATTCCTTTGACCAACTGCCATGGGGAAATAGGGACCATTTTTTATGATGTTATCAAATTAGGTTTCAATACCAATGATGTGGCACATGAACCTCTTTTTCCAATTTGTGAAATTTTCCACCTCAAGTAGAGGAGCAGCATTTAAATGGCCACCCCTATATTCAAGAGTATGTGGTACTTCTGTTGCCATGGTAATAGGATCTTGATTTTAAAAATCTTTTGACCAGTTTATAAAACTTCAATACGATTTTACAAACCAGAAGGCTCTAATACCACTTGTTGTTCTCTTTAAATGTGATATAAGGTTTATCAAATTAAACTAATCACACAACATAGCAACAAAGTAAGTTTTAAACATATACATAAAGCAATATAAAGAACAGTTTAAAACACACACAGAAGTAACTTTTCAACGTATAGGTTCTTCTTAGAATCAAATAAAGAATCTATGACACACCTTGCTTGTGGAATAACAAGGTGGTTGAATGAAAATTAAGGTGTTATCTCTTTCGAACTTAAACTCTTAACCAAAGTTAAGAGATTAAGAAAACAAACTACTTATGACTAGAACTGAAGCTTCAGCTTCAGCAGTTCTGTTCAGTTTGGTTGAGAGATACAAGAGCTCTTCAATGCGTTTCGCATTAATTGGAAGAGGTGCTCTGTACTCTTAATATCCCTTTCCTTTTATAGGCAAAGTGATTATGGTTTACAATTTTAACCTAGACTACGTGGCAAGCATTAAATAGGTGGTTAAACTATCATTTAATGCGCGTTTGCTTTCTAGTACTAGGTACAGTCCTTTAAGAAAAGTAGTTGTACTTCTATACCAACTTTAGAAGTACTTTTTTCCAAGGAGATTGCTTTATTCGTTTTGACATAAAGCAATCTTTTTCCCGCCTTGTAAACCTTCTAGAAGTGAAACAACACGTTTCATATCTTGGAATTGTCAACCAAGCTAAACTGAAGTTCTTTCCAAAGACCTTCTTCAGTTTCTGTACCGCTGCATAAACTGAAGTGAAGATACTTCCCAATCTTATAAGGACCTGAAGAGCTGACGCTAAAGAAACTTCAGCGACTCAATTTTAAAGACTTCAGCTTGAGTAATACTTAGGGGATTTTATGTTTAAATCTACTGAAAGACTAAATGGCTCAGGAACTGATCCCAACATATATATGGAAAAAATATGGGCATACAGTGGTCAAGGGAAATCCTAATCCAAGGTAAAGAAAGTTTTACTACATTTTCGCTTCATTATATTAAATGGCAAAATCTTAGTTTCTATTGGTTTAATATATGCAGGAGTTACTATGAATGCACAAACACAAATGGAAACAAACATGCAAACACAAAGTATAGATTTTAAACTCGAACTCAACGCACGCTAATTTATTTATATAAATTATTATGTCGTTTACAGGCTTCGGATATCTAAAATTGCTTTCGGATGGAGTTATATACACATATGGTGATACCAAAGGCAAGGATCAAGTTCTACCCCTCGCTCTTTGAACAAGTAACTTATACATTTTTGAACCAATGTACATCGCACAAGTCAATTCACAACCCCAATGATACAACACCTTCCACACACAACTAATGCATACAACCCGTGTGCAACACACGAGTCCGCATGCCTCGTATTATAAAAGACCGAGTCCTCATATTTATTGTGGAGTCTTAATGATATATAGGATTATTAAGATTTTTATTGAAACAATTATTTCATCCCATCTTCAACATGAAACGAATCATTAACCACATAAAGCATGTTTAATATCTACCATTTCAACATCTTCTTTTAGGTATGTATTTAGTGAATATAAAGTGTTAAATTAAATGAAGCAAAATTGATTTTAAACATCCATTCGTTTTCTTTATGATAATTGAGTGTAATTAGTATAGACTTTTCGTTTGCTTTTGAAGTTACAAATTCATCTTACCATTATCAATAGTAAATATAAATAGTCCACAAGTATTTGATTCGCTTACAAATATTGTATATAAGTGTGAGTATCTTTTTAGTTATCTGCATGATAATTGACATTGTTTCATATCTTTTACTAACCATTCATTTTCTTACGTTATAGGTTGAGGGGGCTTAGAGAGCGGATGGTAAAGGTTTTAGCATTTGGGATTGTTTGTGCTTGCGACACCCTGATTTGTCTTCTCGCTTAATTCCTCGATTTATCATAGTGTTTTATTCAAGCATTTTGATATGTGAATTATGATCATTTCAGATAAGATTAAAGGGGGTGTAAATGGATGTCAGAGTGTGGAAAATTATTCGAGAATGAAGGCAAAGTTATTTAGTGATCACGTATTTGAAACCTTGATCATTTTTATCCAATTTGATCTTTCATAATGTTAAATGTTGAAATTCAAAAGTTAAAAACAAGTTTATTATTCATGCAACATTTATAAATACAAGTACACATCTCAAAATCTTAATACACGTACGCAAGTCCCATGCATATACTAGTACACATCTTAAAATTCTAATACTTTGTTGATGAAAATTCTTGCAAAAGGCAGAGAAAAATCTTCGCAACGCCAATTTGTTTTGTATTGTTTGGTTTAGAAAGACGGCACAAAAGAAAAGTACACTGGTGGAAGAAAATTTAATGAAAAGTGGTGAATATATCTTGTGAGAAAAAAAATTAAGAATGCCAAAGAGAATTTAGAAGATAGCTAGATTATGTAGGAAATGAAAACAAAGACATAATCTGAAAATGATTTTACATATATAAACTACCGAGAGGAACGTAAACAAAAAAAGAAACTTTTTGACAAAGTTGAAGATATCTTAACTTAAGAAGATAAAATTTTGTTGAGATTTTATTCCATGCTAAATATCAGAATTCTATTAATAAAATAATTGTATTGTTCATGTACTATTTATGAACATACGTGCACATTATAAAAGCCCTCTATCTAAATTTGTTATTTTGACCTATAATTCAGAAGTTTTTATTTGGAAAAAACACTTTATTGAGTCATTTGTCATGTTTGTTGAGAAAGTGACCATTAGCTTGCCAAATATGACCCTATCAATCAAATTGTAATAGACGTAAGACATAGATACATATTTGTAAGTTATAAAGGTTAGTTTTGTTAGCCTTAATTTTATTAAGTCAAACAAGAATGTTATCGGGCATCTTAGTTATTATTAGTATTAGTTTGTAATAGGCTAGTCGGGTTAACGGGCTTGGATTTTAAGCTAATATTGTTCGCGTTTTGGGCCAAAGCCCAATAAATAGCCAAGCCTGGCCCAACAACAAAGCCCACGAGCCAAACAAGGCCTTGGACTATAAATACCACCCTCCTAGCATGTTAGGAGGTTGTTGGTTGCCATTTCTCACATAGTGCTTCCTTCCACTCTTTTCCTTTTCTCTTTATTTCTCTCTTTAAAACCCACTCTCTCTTTCTAAGATATTCTTCATTTGTAGTTGCGATATGGATAAAAGGTAGGACAACATGTCGTATCAGTCGCCAAAGGGTGGATTGTGATTGATTTTCGTGGTTGGAACAACTTATTTGAAGCTTATTTGAGTGGTTTTTAGCTTATTGTAGCTTTTGGCTTATTTTCTTTTCTTTATTTCGCTTAGATTTAGGTTATATTTTATTGTTAGATTGTTATAAGTTGTTTAGATCTTCATTTGTTAGCTTATTTATCCTACAAAACAGCTTATTTCAAACTTATTTTCTGGGTTTATTTTTGGCATTAGCGGTTTCTCATTCGAATATAGCGATTTGAGCCTATGAATGTAGCGGTTTGAATAACATTGATAGCAGTTTGATGCTTCAGTACTAGCGGTTTGTCTCAAAGTTGCATACTACTTTTAGCGATTTGAGCCTACACGTCTTAGCGATTTGATCATAAAGCATTAGCGATTTGATCAAAAAGCATTAGCGATTTGTCACTTCAAGTTTAGCGATTTGGCACTTCCAATCTAGCCATTTGACAACGTTCATCCAGATGTTTGACAACATTCATCCAGACGTTTGACAACCTTTATCCAGACGTTTGACAACATTCATCCAGACGTTTGACAACATTCATCCAGACGTTTGACAACATTTATCCAGAGATTTGATCATCTTTCTTTTAACAAATTCCAAAACTTTAATGCAACAAAGACACAAAACATAAACACTTAAAATAACATCACAGTCACTTAAAACACCATTACAATTACAATCACTACATCAACTTACGATCCGATATCCATTCACAACAACATCAAAATGTCTAATGCCAACAACAACATGCAAACTCAAACATCAAGTGCTCTTTACAATGACACAGTTTCTTCGTGTTTGGTTTCAAAAGATCATGAGATCCAACGACTTTAAGAGAAGGTACGACTCTCGAAAGGAGGTTGCCTGAATGGTCTTAAATCACTACAGTCAAATTTCAAGAGTCTCTCAGATGTTTTAAAATACTTTGGTGTAGTGCCTACTGTTACACCCCCAGACAGGGCCTGGACGGAATACGTGTCCGAGGGCGTGATGTCATAATATACATCACACAAAGCACAAGAGAACGACCACTAATGGATGTTTTGAAAATCATAACTCGTTGCATTATTTAAAAATAGATATGTTTTACAAGATTTAAAAGAAATTAAACATTTGCGGAAGAGAAAATAAAATGTAGCGGTAGCATAATTTGGTTTTCAAAAGACAACAAGTATGAATGATAATAAAAGTCTTGATAAATGGCATCATATTGCACTTAGACTCCACATAGCACGTCAAGAAGTCCAAAGCTAATCACCTGAGAAAAACATGCTAAAACGGTCAACATAAAGTTGAGTGAATTCATAGGTTTAAGTAAAACATTTATGAGGATAAAAAATGTTTAGCGAATACTGCTTCACTCACGGTATTATGAAAAGTATTTAGTAATTGGAAACGTTCAACGAAAGCAGTGTGGACCACAAGTTATAAAACGTATGTGACAGTTATAACAAATACAACTTCACATAAAAGGGTATTTACGTTGCACTAAGCTTATGACACCGAAGCTAATAACAGAAGTAGCATATAACATGCCAAGTAATTGCTTGCCCTTACAGGTGTCCGACCAAAGACCACCTAACCAGATTTGACGTGACATATATCCGTTTGTTCTTGGAAAACTCGAACAATAAGTGCTTCTTACCCGGATAGGGATAATTAGTCCCAATAGATCTATTTATTCACTCGCGCTCACTTAACCAACAGGACAGTTACAGTAATTAACAGTTCATGATATTTCGGGCAATAGTGGTCTAAACGCTACTTAGGCAACACGTAAACAGGAAGAGTAAATCAAGATACTTGTGTCCATAGTAAAAACAACTAACGTTTTCGTAAAAGCTTAAAGTACTTATATCTATAAGTAAAAACGAGTGTGATATCAATCATGTAACAAATTTGTAATCAACGTATACGTGTTTGAAATTCAGTAGTGTACACGAGTTTGTAAACAAGCATGTTTCTCACCCCAAAGATATAAAACAATTATTCAAAACGAGTAAAAGTGGGGCTATGAACTCACCTTGATGTTGCAGAACAATTAGCAGAAATGCAAATAATAAGCAAAGCACAAATGGAAAACGGAATGGCTCGACCAAGAAGATGCAGCTTAACTTAACGGCTATATCCCACTAATTTAGGATGATGAATTCGGGTTTTCCGATGGATGAGTACATCAACGCGACACGTTGATAAAGGATTGAGGTTTCAAGTTGTTAGAGTTTGGTGGTTGGTTAAATAAAATAAATCGAAAAGCAAACGCAAAGTATGTAATATATTCCGTATATATTACATATGAAAAATGAACAATTTTATAATTCATATGGTGAATTATATAATAAAGACAAACAACCAAAAGAATAAGTCGTAGTATATAATACTTTACAGGTATTATATAAGAAACGTGAGAAAATAATTGTAATAATATAATTCGACATGTGCTTGGAAATCACCAAGTAAATTAATAAAGAGTTCTTACATAAAAGTAAGCACACGTTTTATGGTTACAAATTAGATAAATAACGTTTTCAAAGGTTTTACAAAAGTTATTATTTTGTCTATTAGTCGGAAATTATAAAATAATATTTTATAATTTAGTATTTCGTTACGCGTTTTAATTAAACTAGTTGTCTCGTTTGTAAAAGTATTGTTTTTGTTTACTTACCGGTTTATTGTATCATTACAAATTAATGATATTAATACTATATCTCGTTCTTTTATCGGTATTCTAAAACAATAGAAATTTTAGTGAAAAATACTAAGTATAGAAATTTTTATAAATTTCGGCATGACCTATTCGTTTATACAACGTTTCCCATTTTTATAAAATTCAACATTTTCCCCTTTTAATCAAACCATGTTGCAAAAATACATGCATGTTTCAATATCTATATCTAAACGAAACTAAATAGTAACAAAATAAGTAAAACCAAACACACCCTTATTTGGGGCTGCTGTCTCAAACGCACCCTTATGGGTTGCTGTTACAGCAAAAAAACGCCCCTTATGGGCTGCCCTAAACCATTCACCCCCGTTTTGGGTTTTTATTAACCCAAACGCACCTTAGTGCTGCTGTTAAACCCAGAAACAAACACCCCTTTAGGGCTGTTAATCCCAAAACCAAACACCCCCCCTAGGCAGCAAAACGCAGAAACAAACGCCCATTTACGGGCTGTTTAAACGCAAAAACAAACACCCTCAACATTCAATCAAACAAAAGAAAATAAAATAACTTAAACAAACAAAACCATTTAATAATTTGTTATTAGTTTTTACAAATATATAACCATCTAAACTCGGAGTACAAGAGGTGAAAGTGGTGGTGGTTTCGGTGGCTGTGACGATGGAGGTGGTGTTGGTATGCGGCTGGTGTGGTGTGCCGGCTGTAAAGATGGGGAGAAGGTGGTGGCGTGGAGATGATGACAGCCATGGTGATCGCGTGATGATGATGTTGGTGAGGGTGACGGGGTGATGTGGTGATGCGTTGAGATGGTGACGAGGTGGTGGTGCGGTGGTAACGGGGTGATGAGGTGGTGGTGCGGTGATGACAAGATGGAGATGATGGTGAGGGTGGTGATGCTGTTCGGATGGAGGTGGTGGTGTGGAGGTGGCGTAGTATGGCAGTGGTGGCGTGGTTGCAGTGGCCGGAATATGGCTAGAGCGGCGCCGGCGGCCGAAAAAGAGAGAGAGAGAAGAGGGAGGCTAGGGTTTGTAATAAAATGAAGTAACCCTAATGGGTTTTCTATTTATACCCAAATATTTCAAAACAAAGTGTAAGGTTTATAATACTTGAGGGGTGATGGTGGAAATATTATCACAGGGACTGAAAACGTAATCTTTTGTAAGATAACGGTTCGGGACTCGTTTAAGCTACTTAACGGATGATTCAAAACAGGAAAGTTACGCCGTTGCGTTTAAAATAGTTTTTCCCACGAAAATGAATATTTACATGACTATTATTTCAGAAATGTTTTATAAAATATATTTAAAATGTTTATTATTTATTTTGGGTATCACGAGTAGGCGTTGTCCGTAAAAATAAAACTTTGACTCGAATATTCGCGTTTTTAACAAACGTTTTTGAATAAAATGTAAAATAATTTATTAAATATTTTTCGTAAATAAATTGCGATAATTAAATATAATTTAATTATTTTTACGTCGGTACGCGTTGTTCTCGTTTTCAAGCCAAATAATTTTGAAACATAAATTTATAAATGAGAATTATGTAATGATAAATATGATTTATTATTTAAATATGTTTTAAAAAATTACCGGTTACGCGGTTATTGTTTTTATGTGACGGTAAAAGGTCAAAAAGTCACAAGGTCAAATCGTACCCAAAAAGTCAAAGGGTAAAATAGTCATTTAAAGTTCTGAAAATTACCGGTTGTCACACCTACATTCAAAAGAACATTCTCTCATGACATGCATTTACTAGAAAAGCATCTTACCAAAGAAATACTTTGTGAGATTGATTACAAGATTACTTTGACAAAACTCAGAACAATGTTTGAAAACACCTTCAATTCTGAATTAAGAAAGCACCTTTAAAAATATACATCACTAGAACCTCCATCTGTCAAAAATACAATGATCGGCGACATTGATTTCATTGAGAAGTATATGATTGAAACAATTCTTCACCAACAAGATATTCATCAATTGTTGAATGAAAAGAAGCTGTTGCAGACACAAGAAGTTCAGATCAATACCATTCAAGCATCGAATGTTGATTTTGTCGTCATGGAAAACACTTTCTCTGGGAAAGAAAACAGTAATTCAGAGACTGCATTAAGCAAATCAGTAAAAGAAAACAACTTGGATTCCGAAACAAAATATGTACATGCAATTAAATACAAGATGTCAAAAGCAAAAGAGAGATGCATGACATACTTTCAATCTCTTCATTCACACCTTCAGATACTTTCTAAAGAAGACTTAAAAGGAACTCGTATCGAACACGGATTCAAACGGGAATTTATGTCACTCTTTGGTCAAGATGATTAAAATTTCACAAGTATGATGTTCCTTAACGTGGATCAACTACAAAAGCAACTTGAAAAAGATGAATTTCAAGAAGATTGATACGTGACTGCCTTTTGGGTGCTCAACAATTAGTTTTAGCAATTCATCGATTCGCTATTTTCTTCAGATTATGACAGTCAGATGACAAGCAAGTACTTTGTTGAATACACTAAAATCAAGGTTAAACATTTCAGAGATACACTACTCCAACACATGGGTAATGTTAAAAAGTCAATTGCTGAAAGAACACGACATAAAAGACAGTATGACAGAAGGGTGAATAAAAGACAGATGCAGACGTAAGAGACTAAGGTTGATACGGGTAAAGCATTTGATGCTGATTTGGTTGTCACAGAAAGCAGTGGGATCGAATCAAAAGTACAAGATGAAAGCAGCAGGTCGGGGAATGATACAGATACTGATAATGCAAATATCAGACTCATATATGACGAAGAGCCAATGGCTGAGGTACAATTGAGTGTTGAATGTAATATCTTTGCTATAGGACAACAACATACTGAGCAACCTGAATTCAATAATAAATGAGGGGTTGGCCAGTATACTAAACAATGTTAAGTTAAACGCCCTTTGCTTGATCTGTCACTTGATAACAAGACAATTGAATTTTCAAACTAATCTCTTGAGTCTGAAAATATTTGTCTCAAACAGACTGTTGCCTAATTTCAAAAAGATTTTTAAGAATGGAAGCACATTGTATTGCTCTTGAATTTAAATATCTGAATTAAGCTTTAAAATCAGGGCAACATGGTTAAATTTTGAATGAACAGTAATAAAGCCAAAATTTTAAAAGGTAATTTGTGCTTTTAAAGCAATAACGTCGAACTTGAAACATAGTGTAGCTAAATTACTTAGGAAAATGAGACTTTGATAAAGCTTTACAAAGAACTGTATTGAATTCTATCAAACAACAAGAGCAAGATATAGAAAAAATAACAAACTTCTTTGATTACTCCTAGACAATTGATGAGTTCAAAGCCCAACTTTAGGAAAAAGGGTTTGCAATTGAAACATTAAAAAATAAGTTAAGAAAATTAAAAGGAAATAGTGTGAATACTAAGTTTTCAAAACCATCAATCTTGGGTAAATCGACTTTACAATCACTCAGAAACCAATCAGTTGTTAGACAACCGACTTCATTTAAATCTGAACAACCTACAATTTTCAAAACCACGGTTTGCCTCCCAAGTTGATGTGAAAAAAGATTTGTCAAAACAAGTCACTACACATTATTTGCCTAAGGAAAGAGAATCTGCGTTTGAAAAATCTCATCACGTAATTGCATCTAGCGAATCTATGAATAGTTCTAAGAACATGCCAAGATTTAGTTCAAATGACATGGTTCATAATCACTACCTAGAGGAAGCTAAGTAAAAGAAACAAGATAGAGATATGAATTCAAAAACTAGGGTGATGTCTTCTGATAGATTATAAAACACTGCTAATGGTAGCAAACCAAAACCTAGGAGCACGAATCAAATGACTAGGAATTGGCCTACATCTAAGAGTAGTTGTGTAACCATAACTGCAGTGCCTGTAGTAGATTACTCAAAGAATTCTAGTTCTTTTTCTCCAAACACTTTTTTTGTTCTACTTGTCAGAAATGTGTTTTTAATGCAAATCATGATGCTTGTGTAATGAAATTCCTAAAAGAAGTGAATTCTCGTGCTAAGGTTTAATCCCATAAGACTACAAACAGGAACAAACCTGTAGAACTGAAAAGTCATACTGAGAAACCTGGTAGGTAAATCTTTACATGACATAGGTTTCCTCCCAATAAGACTCCCGTTGTGTATGAGAAAATGTCTCCTAGATCCTGTCTTAGGTGGAAACCCACCAGGTAGAATTCTCAACACTGTTGGTCTTAGGTGGATTTCTACAGGAAAGTCATTCGATTCTTGCACAAGCAAGGTTGAAAGTGAACCCCCACATGGTTCTAATGTCGATATCTCTAAAATTCATAAATGCAATCAAACTCTGGATTTAAGTGCATGTACATCAATCAATGTTTAGAAGGAACAAAGTATTGATTTTAGTGCAGGTACATCATATAATGTCAAGAAGGAAAATCTCATAGTGTGGTTGCTGAAAAGACTGATATCTCAGAAACCAATGTTACATGGGATTCAAAACTGATGAATAAAGATGATTACGTTTGAACATAACAGTTCAAGCCTCGAACCTCAATGTCAAATGATGTTTGGACCAAACGGTTCAAGCGTTGCACTACAACGTCAACAGAAGTTCCTACAACACATATGTTGATCATGACGTCAATGTTAGAGTGGGAAAGTCTATTTGGTCCTTTGTTCGATGAATATTTCAATGGAGAAAATCAAGTTGTTTTAAAGTCTTCTGCTATTACTACTGTTGATGCGTCTGATAAACGTCAACAACAACTAGATTCAACTTCATCTACTTCAACTCTAGCAACAACTATCACTGCTGATGGAAACTTCGACTTGTATATATATTTGTTTTTCTCTTTATTTTGATTTATAAATATTTTGAAAAAAACCAAATACAAAAATATAAAACCAAGAAAAATAAAATACAAAAATATAAAACCTTTCAAAAACAAAATACAAAATCAAAAATTTTCAAAAATACTAAAAAGAATCTTCTCGGCGTGTCTCTTGGAATCGATAACATTTACGTACCAAGAAATATCGATTAACATTGACACGGTTGTGTAAATGAAGTTCGAGCAAGAGTTCAAATGCTTTAAAAATGTCATTTATATTTTCTCTATGACTTATGTACATTTTAGTGCATAACTTGAACTTCAACGTAAGGAAATTTTATCTACAAAGATAACTTATCCTAGCAACGAGAAAAGAAATTTTCTTAGTCTTGAGTAGTTCATTCAAGACATTCAAAGTTTTGAGCTCAAGAAAGACAAGCGCACTGAAGCTGATAATTACGCTTATTCTAAGAAAAGAAGAGAAATCTTCTATCATGTTGTTCCAAAATCGTTGAACATAATTTTTTTTCAAAAAGAACTTCCAATGTAAAATTATTTTCATAATAATTAACAATTTGTGGTATCTTGTTAAAATATGGTATTTTCATAATACCACAAATTGTTAGGTTTTTTTATCTTCCAATCATGTTTAACAAGATACCACAATCATGTCCAATCATGCCCAGCGTTTTCACTCTGCCAAATAGTTGGGCCGATAGTTATTTGTGGTATTCTTCAAATTGTGTATTCAACACTCCCTTCCTTAGATAATTTCTTAAAATTGTGGTACTCAAAGATCTCATATTTATGTGGATCAATTTTTGAGGGGGAGATTTTAAAAATCAAAAGCCTTTTAATGTTTATGGATACATCTCATAAATGTCATTTTTTATGTATCCAGAAACATTCAGTGGATTTCAAATGTGGTACGTCAGTGTTAAATACACATGGAGACTGAGCATAATTTTTCAAGACCTTATAAATGTCATTTTAAAATTGTGTGCTCATGTCTTCAGCACCACTGTACACCGGGTATTCTTAAATACTCATGTGTTTATCTTCGGATAGCTTCCACTGATGAACGGTTTAACATACTAGTACTCGTACTTTTTGTAGAAGAACCAAGGCATCTTCATCCATCTTCAACATATTTGTGATGTTGTTGGGGTTAGTTCTTGAGCCTTTCAGTCTTTATGTAGATTTAAACATAAAATCCCCTAAGTATAGTCAAACTGAAGGATGTTCAGTTTGAGTAGCTAAAGAAAAGCTTAAGCTCCAGTTCTTCGGGTTCTTAGGAGATCAAGATCATATTCACTTTAGTTTATGTGGCGGTAAAGAAACTAAAGACAAGACATTAGCAAGAGCTTCAGTTCAGCTTGGTTGACAATTCCAAGCTGAACGATGTCTATCTCCTTAATAGAAGATTGAAACAAAATGTTTCACTTATAGAAGGTTTACAAGGCGGGAAAAAGATTGCTCTATGTCAAAAGGAATAAAGCAATCTCATTAGGAATGACTACTTCTAAAGTTGGTATGGAAGTACAATAACTTTCTCTAAAGGAATGTACCTAGTATCAAAGCACGTCTGTATTAAATGGTATCTCAACCACCTATTGGATGCATGACACGCATACTAGGTTAACTTGTAAACCTTAATTTCTTTGCCTATAAAAGGGAGGGGATATCGAGAGTAAATTATATCTCGTCCAATTAACGTGATACACATTGAAGAGTTCATTTATCTCTCAAACATACTAAACAGGATTGCTGAAGCTTCAATTCTAGTCATAAGTAGTTTGTTTTCTTACTCTCTTAACTCTGGTTAGAGTTTAAGTTCGAAGGATATAACACTCCAATTATCATTCAACCACCTTGCTATTTCGCAAGCAAGGTGTGTCATAGATTCTTTATTTGATTCTAATAAGAACCTATACGTTGAAAAGTTACCTTTGTGTGTTTTAAACTTGTTCTTTATATTGTTCTTATATATTTGTTTAAAATTCACTTTGTTGCCATGGAATGTGATGAGTTTAACTTGATAAACCTAATATCACTTTCAAAGGGACCAACAAGTGGTATTAGAGAAGTTTGATTTATAAAACCATTTCAAAGTTTTTATAACTGCTTAAAAGAATTTTAAAATAAAAAGCCATCTTAAATGGCAGCAGAAGTACCACAAAATCTTGAATATAGGGGTGGCTAGTTAAATGCCGCTCCTTTACTAGAGGTGGAAAATTTCACCAATTGGAAAAAGAGGTTCATGTGCCATATCATTGGTATTGAATCTCAATTTGAAAACATCATTAAAAATGGTCCTTATATCCCTATGACAGCTGGTCAAAGGAAGCCAGAAGTACAATGGACACCAGTTGAGAGAAAGGCTGCTAACTTAGATCAGCGACTCAAAAGTCTCATCATGTTTGTACTTCCAGATGACCAAATGAATTCTGCCATAAACTGTTTAACAGCTAAATCGACCTGGGATGACCTGATACTATATCATGAGGGCCCCTTTGATGTGAAAGAAAGTAGGATCGTGGACCTAAAGTTGTGTTACAACACCTTCAAATTCAAAGAAGGTGAAACACTGACACAAACTTTTACCAGATACAAAGATTTGATGAATGAGTTAGTAAATGATGACATCAAACTTTCAAAGCTTGAAATAAATACTGGGTTTATAAATGGGTTACCAAAGAAGTGGATAAGTTTCTGCCAAACTCTCAGAAACACAAATCATGCGAAAGATTCTGAGCTTGCTTCTCTATTTGGTAAACTCAAATATGAAGAAAACCTAATATAAAGTATTTATGAGACTAAAAATAAGAAATCTCTTGTCTCTGCAACACCTTTGTCAACTGATTTCTTCTCTACCTATTATGTCCAGGACTTTCAATATAGTCCTGATAATGAAGAGGATATAAGAAGCAGTTAGGAGTACCTAAATGACCTAGAGGAAGAATATCGAGTAAGAGGTCTTTTAGCCAACTCTAAAAGATTCTTCAAAAATGGTACTTAAAGGTTCAGCAGTGCGAAAGCAACTGGCCAAACTGAATGTTACAAATGTGGCAAGAAAGGTCACTTTATAAGAGATTGTTGGTCAAAAACGTCAATTCCTTCATATCAGTCACCCTCTCATCCAAAATCTCTCATCTCTTCTCAGCACCAACCTGAACTAAGGCCTACCAAAGACTTTAAAGCCAAATACAACAAAGTCAAGGCTAAACTAGCTCTCTTTAAGTTCAAGTGCTTCAGCTTCCAAAGCATCAATGGTTAAGAACAAAGGTCTCATCGCTAGATTTTATGAATAGGATAAAGAAGAAGTGTCATCAGATGATAATGAGATGGTTGAAGTAAAGGTGCACATGGCACTAGCCGAAGATAATGAGGTTGTAAGAAAAGAATGTGCCAAGAATGGAGAATGGGTAAATATTTCCATGAGTAAGGTACACACTCTTCTTGAAATGGAAGATAATGATGATAGAAAGAACTATCTAGATTATTTGTGTATTGATCTAAATTATATTGAAGAACAAAGAAATAATCTTTTATCAAAACATAGAAATCTTGTTCAAGAATTGAATACATGCAAAGAACAGCCTTTAGTACTAAAACAAGCAAAACTTGATTTTCTTACCATACAGCATGTAAACACTGAGATTCTCAAGGAGAATCAAAACTTAAGAATAGAACTAAAAGAGCTAACAACAATCACTGAAACATGGCTTAATAGTTCTAATAAAGTAAATCAGTGTATCAGTAAACAAATTCCTACTCAAAAAAAGAGAATCCTAGGAGTTGATCAACTCACTTAAGATCTCTCTAGCTCTGGGCAAAAAGACTTAGTCTTTATAAAATCTTTAGCTGATGACACAAAAGTGTCCATACCTGGTGTTGAAAGACCCTGGTTATCTGAAGATGAAGGTTTTATTTTGCAAAATCATGATACTGGTAGGATACTCCTAGCAGAATCACAAAGAAACACAACTAATCCTCTAGTTGTTGTCACTGACTCTTTAGCAACTGATTATGATTCAGCTGATGAATCTTTAGTCTGTAGCATCCCTCTTCCTCTACTGAAGAAGTTGGATGGTGCTGAACCTGTTTCTGGACCAAAGACTATCAAATTAATTTTGAGGTCAAAATCCACATTCAAAGCTGTAACTTTAAAAGGTGTCATATTAAATGAACCATCCTTAGCTCCTGCTAGGCGTAACAAAAGTACTTCAGCTTCAAAAGTTAACTCAGCTCCTGCTGGTAAATTAAAGAGTGTAAAAATTGAAGACGATTCTTTGTTGGCTATTGTAAAGAAAGAACTTAATGACCTAAAATTACAAATTAGCAAAAATCAGTCATCTTACTCCAAAAATAACCAACCTCAATAGGTAACCCAAAATGCACTTTAAAACATAATTCAAAAAGGGTTGTGATTTTTATGGCTTAAACAATCATCTCTTCGAGAATTGTTATAAAGTTATGTTTTGTAAAAAGTGTGAGAAAACTGGTCACAGAACTTGTGATCATGCTGAATACATGTCCACCATGAACACGTCTAAGCATGTCAAAAATCAGGGTGGATATTCTTTAAGATCTAGAACCCCAAGACCATCAAAACACTTCTTCCCTCCATGCATACATTGTGGGTTCTACGATCATCTATCTGATGATTGTGTAAACTATCCCATATGTGATATTTGTGGAAGTTATGATCATGACACACATGGTCATAACCGTATCGTTTCTCTAAGAAGAGGAATCAAGCCCAGAAACCCTCAGCATGTCATGAAAAGTTATGAAACATGTGGTAGCACAGTTCACACCACAACTGATCACAATGACATTGAGTGGTTTAGAAAAGGTGAAGCACTTCAAGCTAAAAAGGCTGAAGCTCTAAAATCAACTAAGGCTGAATCATCAAATACTATCAAATCTAAGAATCCAACTAAAAGGTGGGGTTCTAAGCAAAACTAACCATTCTGAACGTATTTGAACAGTGCAACATCAGGAAGCCCATCTGGTACCTGACAAAGATGCTAAGGCATATAACTGGTGTCAAGAGTTACCTGTACAAATATGTGGAACAACCAGGACCCAAGGTGGTGTTTGGAGATGACTCTACATGCACAACTAAAGGTTATGGATCTATCAAATGTAATGGTATAGTTTTCACAAAAGTAGCATTTGTAAATGGTCTTAAGTATAATTTAATTAACACCAGTCAACTCTGTGATGCTAAATATATTGTTTAGTATGATGAGAAAAGAGGAACAATCTTTAACTCCAACAAAGAAGTTGTAATGATTGTATAATGAGTAAGAGATGTATATATTTTTGACATGACATCCTATGCTCAGGAATCTTGTTTCTTTGCAAATCTTTGTGAATCTCAAACTGGCTGTGGCAATAAAAAAAATTGCTAATCTAAACTTCAAAACAATCAGCAGTATGGCAAAACAAAAGTTGTTTATTGGTCTTTTCTCACTTGTATAATTCAAAGACAAACCATGTTCATCTTGTTAAATGGGGAAATGCTTCATAGGGCCCAACTCCTCAAATTCAAACAGACATTTTCTATCAAGAAATGTCTTTATCTTCTTCACATGGATTTATTTGGACCTGTAACTCCTAGGTCTATCAACCATGAAAAGTATACTTCTTAAAGAAGAAAATTCAAGCACCTGAAACTATCATGTCTTTCATTAAAAGAGTTGAAAATCAAAATGACATCAAAGTTAAACAACTTAGAACTAACAATGGTACTGAATTTAGAAATAGCATCCTTATCAACTTCTGTGATAAAAAAGGAATTTCTCAAAAAAATTCTTCTCCCTACACACCTGAACAAAATGGTGTTGTTGAAAGAAAAAATAGAACCCTCATAGAAGGTGCAAGAACAATGCTTTCAGGAATCGTCTTTTCAAAACAATATTGGAATGAAGCTATAGCCACTGCATGCTACACTCAAAATAGATCCACAATTGTTAAAAGACATCTCAAAACTCCTTATGAAATATTTCGTAAGCACATCCCAAACATCGAGTTTCTTTATGTTTTTGGATGTCCTATTTTCATTCATAACCATAAAGATCATTTAGGAAAGTTTGACGAAAAAGCTGTTGATGGTTACTTCCTTGGATACTCACTTGTCTTTAAAGCGTTCAGAGTCTTCAACACAAGAAGACAACAAACTAAAGAAACCTATCATATCACATTTGATGAAAGCCCTAATGCTATCAAATTTACAAAACCTTCAGTTGACAACATCAACATTGCTAAATCTGAAAGATATCCACTAGATAAATATCTTCATCCTTATGAGCCTTCTTAAAGGTATCAAACAAACAGCAATGAAGTATCCTTCATAAAACCCTATGAAAGTCCTAAACCAGTTGTTCTTGAAAATGAAGTTTCATCTAACCAAAATGGTCAAAATGATCTCAATGATCAAAATGATCAATTTGCTCAAAATGATGAAATCTTAAATGATGATTAGTCTAAACATTCAAATCACATAAATGATGAACAGATCATTAATAATCTCCCAAGTACTAAAGATATTCAGATCTCTAAACACTTATCCTCTTTAAATGTAAAGGATACTTCAGTACAGGATACAATTCCAATTCCTAGTCCTTCTTTATCCATTCCATCCATGACCTCTCTAGTTCCTCAATACAGCTGGTCCTAAGACAAACACATTGAGCTGGTCAATATCATAGGTTATTCAAGAGCTGGAATGCTTACTCGAGCCATGGCTAGAGAACTTAATGTTGCTTTAGCTCATGAATGTCTCTTTGTAGATTTTTCTTTAAAAAAAGAACCTAAAAAGGTCTTTGAAGCATAACAGCATCTTGGATGGGTTGATGTCATGCAAGATGAACTAAATCAATTTGTCAAAAATAAAGTCTGGACATTAGTTCCTGCACCTTATGGTAAAACCATAATTGGCTCAAAATGGGTATTCATGAACAAAAGAGATGAACCTGTAATTGTCATCAAAAACAAGACAAGACTTGTAGCTCAAGGCTACAATCAAAAAGAAGGCATAGACTATGATGAAACCTTTGCTCCTATTGCAAGACTTGAAGCGATCAGGATCTTTCTTGCCTTTGCCACTTACATGAACTTCATAGTTTATCAAATGGATGTCAAAAGTTCATTCCTTAATGGTAAACTAAAATAAGGAGTTTATGCCAAACAACCTCCAGGTTTTGAGAGCAGTGAGTTCCCCAACCATGTGTGCAAATTGGACAAAGCCCTTTTTGGACTTAAACAAGCTCCAAGAGCATGGTATGAAACTCTCTCAACCTATCTCACTGAACACAAGTTTGTAAGAGGTAAGATAGACAACACTCTGTTTGTCTACAAAACTCAAACTGATGTGATTTTGGTGCAAATCTATGTTGATGATATTATTTTTGGGTCCACCAGCACAAAATTAAAACAGTTTGCTAAACTGATGACTCAAAGATACGAAATGAGCATGATGGGTGTCCTCACCTATTTCCTTGGATTTCAGATTAAACAATCTGAAAGAGTTAGGGTTTTACGCATTTACTTTTAATTTCAATCATCTAGTTAAATTGTGTAAACTAAAAATAAATAATCAATGTAAATCGGCATCAAACAACGTCAAACAAGTGTTATATAATTATTAGGAAGATAATTTATAACTTTTCATAATTTATTTTTACACTTTACGTAAAGCGTTTACGTTTCGCAACATAGTCAAATATTTTAAGCATGTATGATCCACTGTCTTTGGAGATATGGTCAATAACATTTCTTGTTGGTCTCTAAATCTAGCATGCTGAGGACTCAACAACATTTTCCCTATTTCCCTCAATAGCACTAACTACTGCTTTTGGCCCAGCAATAGTTGCATTATTAACCTTAGCAGTATTAAATTTTTTATTAAAATCAATGTCTGTAACTGCTGTTCTTTTGTTAATGGGCTTCTTTACTGATGAATATGCTTGAAAATAAGAGTAAGTTATAGGTAATGCATCATTCACTTTTGGTTTAGGGGCATCAGTATTAACAGGCCTGGCAGTACTAATTGATACTGCTGCTCTTGGAGAGCTTTGCTTAGCAGCATTAACTGGCACTTGTCTTGACTTTGTTGCAGCTGTTGTTGGAACAAAATTCCTTTTAGGATGTGGGTGAGTCAATTTATTTTGGTGGTTCACCCTCTGAGCATTGTTCTATACTATTCTAATTTCCCTTTGACCAGTAACCCTTCCCTTAATATTCAACACTGGTTTTTCTACCATTTTATTATCATGAAAATCACGGTCTTTAATTAAATGGTTGAAACTCCCACATACAAAACAAGCTTTCTTTATAAACTTAAAACCATTCCCTAGTTTATGAGTCATCATCCCATTCAAGTTTCTTCTATTACCCCTAGGACTTTGACTTTTCCTAGGATACTCTACTTGCCTATGTGTGTTTTCCTTATTAACCGATTTCACATTCTCACTAGATTTGACAAAATTGATTTTAGTAAACTTTGGTTTTGTCTGATAAGATTTTGGTCTAAACACACTATCATTATCATTATCAGTGTCCCATTCTTCAATGATAGGAGCACTAGGCCTAACAGTTTTAGGCTTTTCTATAATATCCTTACTAGTCTTAGATATACTAATTTCAGTTTCAGCTACACTAGTGGTGGTCTTTTTCACTGTAGACTTAAAAACATATTCATCTTACCCGGTGATGTGTTTTAAAAGCTTTAAATTTATAAGACTAAAAATACCGATTAATTATGGGAAACACACAGGTAAAAGTATAACCCACGTATGTAGTATAATCTTTTTAGGTAAGACCAGGTCGTTCCACGGGGATTAGAGTAGTGTTCAAATAATCAGCAAGAGAATAGACTTTAACTATTTTGAAAGTAACATTAGTTTTACCAGTGATAATAAAGATGACTACTCGAATAGTTGAAAATAATTTATAAGTGTTTGAAATGATTTGACCATGAGAGTGGGGCATAAATTTATAAAGGCGATTTCTCGTCAGAAAACATTTTCACTTCAACTTGTTTTTAACTTAAGACTTATATTTAGTTAACTAGACCAAATATGCCACTCAAATAATCCAGATACTATTATATCAAAGCTTATTTTGTTTATCAATTTATGAAAGTGGATTTCTTAGCACAGAAATTAAAGACCATAGATAAATCTTTAAAACCACATAGATCATAATGGGTCTTTCGACCTATACCGATATGATTATATAATCTAGGTTGATAAGCAAAAGTAGATAAGATAAGATATGATAGGGTTGCAATATAAGCTTAAGATTAAGATGATCAAGATTATACCAAACACTTATTCATTATCGTAACTTCACTGAGTAGTCATGATAGATTTAGCCTCTCATGGCTAAGGAGTTCATAACAAAATCACACTTTACACTAACTTCCATAATTTCAACGACTAAGTAAGAAAACTTCTTCGTTCTTGATCGTAAGATATTTTTCTTCAAGAGAGGAGGTGTTTCTAGGTGTTTTGGTTGGTAGTAGGGAAGTGTGTCTGTGGAGTAGTGAGAGTGATTGTGTGTGGGATTATATGGAATGCAAAAATCATCCTTTATTTATAGGCTAAAATTTGGGAAAAGTGCGCTGGTTTTAGAATTAAGTGCGGCGCATTCAAGGAGTTAATGCGATGGTCATTTAATGTTTTGACTGGAAGTGCGGCGCACTTATAAATAAGTGCAGCGGTTTTGGTGAGTTAATGCAGGTGCATTTATTAGACTTTAATTCTTCTGACTTTAGGAAAAGTGCGGCGAACAAAGATATAGGTGCGTCGGTTTTAGAGGCTTCGTAGGAAAGTGCAACAAACTTTGTTGAAAGTGCAGCGAACTTCTTGAACTTTTAAATAGAATTTTTTTTCTTGTATTTGCCTTCCAAAGTGTGTAGATCTTTGAGCTTGAGTCTTTAGAGTCTTCAAGTGAACCTATCACGAGAAATGATAAAATAAACATAAATAACGCCATAGAAATATGTATAATTTAGGCGTTATCAAATCCCTCCACACTTAGCTTATTGCTTGCCCTTAAGCAATAGAAGCGAGAAAATAAATTCATTTATCACGACATGGAGAAAATTGGATAAGAGTTTGCATATTAGATAACTTTTCAGGCGTAGACATATAACATAACACCTCACATAGGGATAGTGTTTGGTTTTAGAATTCACTCAGCCACTCAGATAAGGTTTATATGATTTTTGAGAATAACACTCAATTTGCACATACATAATCTAGACAGCTGCCATAGGCTTGTACTTAACACATAAACCTGACCGAAGGGCGAAACTTGGGTACTAGAGAGGATTCAATCTTCATGCGCCAAACGTAAGCCTTTATTTCTTTTGAACTACTATAGCATAACTTTTTTTACCAAACGCTTCTTCTCTTGACTTTCAGATATTTCAGCAACATAACTTTATACAGAGCGCTTACGAGAATAAGAACTTGCAAGATATACTTCATGTGATAGGATTCGGTCTAGTAAATGATGATTAAACACAAGTTATAGAGCTTCTAAATTACTGGCTCTCTCAAACATAATTTTCAACCAATACCAATGTTCAAGAAAAGGTGACAAAGACCATACGTACATATCCGTAACGACAGAATAGACACATATGACTGCAATCAAACCTTAACTTGAACAAGCTAAAGGCATCAATTATCTTAGGTAACAAAGGTGGATACTCGAATATTTTTAAGGCTTAGATTCTCACAATTTAGTGGACTGGGGTGTGCTAGCAATAATGTCAATCCGGCTGGACATGCCTTACTAAGAGCATTTTTTAATTTTGAAAGAGTATAGTTAAGATTTTTCTTTTATGAAATATTAGTTTGGAAAATAAATTTTAAATAGGGCAAACATAGAGGGATATGATTAATTTTTTCTATTTGGCTCCCCTCTACACATAAGTTGAACATTGCCCTCAATGTGAAAACTGATAAAAGAGATAAAATAGGGAAAATTAAAGGAAAACAGTACTTCCCGGGGCATAGAGAAATGCATAGCTGCGATAGAGCTTAATTACGTCGAAATTTTCCATATCTTCGAGCTAAATTACTTGCATAAGAGTAAATATACAAAAAGCACACAAAAAGAAAATATTTTTGTTGATGATTTTTTTTAGAAAATAAATAAAAGATAGAAAAATAGAGGAGGGACTCCTCCACACTTAAGTGAAAGCACGGGATGCCTCCTGAGAAGCGCTTAATTTTTAAGAGAGTCGTTAGCTAGACTTGTATTTTCGGGATTCATTTGTTTGGGAAAAAGGGAGTGACTGCTTCCCTTGGATCATTATCTTCTTCGTGATATAGTTTTAGTCGGTGTCCATTGACTATAAATGTCTTTCCACATTTTTCCATAATGTTCAACATATCTGGATGGATATTAATGTTTTACAACATAAGGTCCTAACCATCGAGATATGAGTTTTGGTTGCTTAAATTTGTATTTTGAGTGAAAGAGTAAGACCTTGTTTCCTTGCTTAAATTCCTTTCTCATTCTTAATTTTCTGTCGTGCCAGACTTTGGTTCTTTCCTTGTATAAACGAGAGTTTTCATAAGCTTGGTGTCTAAGTTTATCTAACTCGTGTATCTGAAACATTCTTTTTTCACTAGCAGCGATGAGATCTAGGTTGCAATTTTTCAATGCCCAGTATGCATGATGTTCAATTTCAAATGGTAAGTGGCAATTTTTTTCCATATATGAGTTTGTATGGTGTGGTACCGGTAGGTGTTTTGTAGGCAGTACGAAAAGCCCACAGAGCATCATCAAGTTTTCTTGACCAAATAGCAGGATTGTCTTTAACAGTTTTTTCAAGAATTATTTTAAGAGCCCTGTTCGTGTTTTCAACTTGACCACTAGTTTGAGGGTGATAAGATGTAGAGAAACGGTGATTAACTCCATATTTTTTCAGGGTTTTTTCCATTATTTTGTTACAGAAGTGGGTACCTCGGTCGCTGACTAGAGATTTGGGCATTCCGAAATGGCAGAATAGTTTCTTTAGAAAGGTGATTACTACTCGGGCGTCATTTGTTGGTAAAGCTTGAGCTTCGGCCTATTTAGATACATAATCTACAACGACTAGATTGTATTCAAACTTATATGATTTTGGGAACGGTCCCATAAAGTCGATACCCCATATGTCGAAAATTTCACATACTTGAATGTTGTTCAAGGGCATCTCATCACGTTTTGATATATTTGTGTTCTTTTGGCATGCGTCACATAAGCAGACTAGAGTATGAGCTTCTTTGATGATTGTTGGCCAGTAAAATCCTGAATCAAGGACCTTTTTAGCAGTTATGTTTGGTCCATAATGTCCACCGGTTGGTCTGTGGTGACATTGATCTAAAATGGGCCGGGTTTCTGGTCCAGATATACAACGTCTGATCATACCGGCTGAACATACTTTGAAAAGGTAGGGTTCCTCCTAAAAGTAGTGTTTGAGGTCAAAGAAAAATTTATTTTTTTGTTGATACGTCATCCCTTTTGGTATAATATTACCGACTAGGTAGTTTGCAAAGTCTGCGAACCATGGTTCATTTTTGGTGATGATTTCCATAAGAGTTTCTCTAGGAAAGTTATCATCGACTTCACTATCATTGCTTGTTTCATCATTTTCAAGTCTGGATAAATGATCGGCCGTGACATTTTTGGTACCTTTTCTATCTTTGATTTCTATGTCAAATTCCTGTAGAAGTAAGATCCATCAGATAAGGCGTGGTTTAGCATCTTACTTTTTGAATAAGTGCCTTAGAGCTGAATGATCGGTATGAATAATAGTTTTTGAAAGAATAAGATAGGATCTGAATTTGTCAAATGCAAAAACTATAGCCATAAGTTCTTTTTTGGTTATTGTGTATTTTTGTTGAGCAGAAGTAAGGGTTTTGCCTGCGAAGTAGATTGGGTGAAAGTTTTTACCACCTTTTTGACCTAAGACGGCTCCTACAGCGAAATCAATTGCATCACACATAAGTTCAAACGGAAGATTCCAGTTTGGGCTTACAATCATAAGAGCACATGTGAGTCTCTCTTTTAATAATTCCAATGCTTTTTGACATTCATCATTGAATTCAAATGGAGTTTCTTTTTCAAGTAGTTTAGTTAGAGGTCGAGCAATTTTCGAGAAGTCTTTAATGAAATGTCGGTAAAAACCGGCATGTCCGAGAAAGCTTCTAATACCTTTAATATTAGTAAGGGGTGGAAGTTTTGAGATTACATCGATTTTTGCTTTGTCAACTTCAAGTCCTGCGCTGGACACCTTGTGTCCGAGCATAATTCCTTGTTTGACCATAAAGTGACATTTTTCCCAGTTTACAACGAGATGAGTATCTTTACAACGTTGGAGCATTTTATCAAGATTGTTTAGGCATGTGTCAAAAGAGTTTCCAAAGATGGAGAAATCGTCCATGAATACTTCAACGGATTCTTCGATCATATCGTAAAAGATTGCCAACATACATCTTTGAAATGTGACAGGAGCATTACATAAACAAAAGGCATTCGCCTATAAGCATATGTGGCGAAAGGACATGTGAATGTTGTTTTTTTTCTTGGTCATTAGGATCGATAGGAATTTGAAATCACCCAGAAAAACCATCGAGGAAACAGAAGTATTTATTTCCTGCTAGTCTTTCTAGCATTTGATCCATAAAAGGTAAGGGAAAGTGATCTTTTACGGTTGTTTCATTGAGTTTACAATAATCGATGCATACTCGCCAACCCGTAATGGTTTTGGTTGGAACAAGTTCATCATTTTTGTCGGTGATAACTGTAATACCAACTTTCTTTAGTACACAGTAGATAGGACTAACCCAAGGACTATCGGCAATTGGATAAATTATACCGGTATCCAAGAGTTTCATGATTTCTTTTTTGACAATTTCTTGCATGTTCGGGTTTAACCTTCTTTGTTTATGGACAACTGGTTTCTTATCATCCAGAAGTTGTATCTTGTGTTTGCAGAATGATGGGAAAATACCAGGAATATCTGTTATTTTCCAAGCGAAGGCTTGCTTATGTTTTTTAAGGATGGATATGAGTATGTTCTTCTTTTCTTTAGATAGCTAAGATGATATGATAACAGGAAGAAAAGAAGGTTCTTCTAGAAATACATATTCTAGATTATCAGAAAGGGGATTAAGTTTGAGATCCGTAGGAGGTTATTCGATAAATGTTTTGATTTTATAATCAGTATTGATGGTGATTTTTTTGAATGGTGGATCTTCGGTGTCAGATTTAGAATCAGAGTTTTCATCAGCAATCATTGCCATGAATTCATCAAATTCAGCAAAGATTTCTTTTTTGAGAAGGGTTCCTTCGATGGAATGAAGAATTTTACTATCTTCATCTAAAAGAGCGTCGAAATCTTCTTCTAAGATTTCATCGATGACATCGATACTGAAACATGTATCATCATTTGAATAGGAGTGTTTCATTGCAGAATCAATATTGAAAATCATTTGTTTTATTCCAACTCCAAGGTTGAGTTGTTTATGTTTAACTCGAATTACTACATCAGTAGTGTGAAGAAAGGGTTATCCCAAAATGAGGGGAACTTTACTATCTTCTTCCATTTCGAGAATAATGAAATCAACAATAAAGGTGAATTTACCAACTTCAACGAGCATATTTTCAGCTATTCCAATAGGGTATTGGAATGATCTGTCGGCTAATCTTACGCTTATTTTGGTAGGTTTGAGACTTTTGAGAGATAATTTGGCATATAGCGAATATGGCATAAGGTTAATGCTAGCCTCAAGGTTAGCTAAGGCATTACAGAGAAAGTTTTATTGAAATTACATGGAATAAGAAAACTTTTGGGGTCTCTGAGTTTAGGTGAAACTTTGTTTTGGATCATTGCTGAACTTTCATCGCTTAAGAAAGCGGCAGAGATTTGTTCGATCTTATGTTTGTTGCTTATGAGTTCCTTGAGAAATTTTCCATAATTAGGCATTTCGGCTAAGACATCGATAATAGGTACATTAATTCGAACTGCACGGATTATGTTGAGAAATTTTTTGTATTGAGCTTCCATTTTCTCTTTCCTTAGACGTTGAGGATACAGAATTTTCGGTTTATATGGTTTGGGTAATTAAGTTTCCTTGACTTGTTTTGGCTTTTGAGTTTTTGGTTGTGGTATGGGTTCTTCGTCTTCATCATCACTATCAAAGTTGATAGGAGTTTCAGAATTGGTTTATTGATCATTGCGGTTAACTGGTGAGTTGTAGGATTTACCACTTCTTGTGAATACGACATTCATATGCTCATTGCAAGATTGTGGTGGTTGGTAAGCTTTGGAATTGTGTCCTTTTGGGTTTGGTTGAGTGTTACTAGGAAGAGATCCAAATGGTCGACCAGATTGCTTGTCAGCAAGTTTGTCGAACTTAGTTTCATGATTATGAATTGAAGGTTGATGATTTTTGGCAATGGTTTCGAGTTGAGTTTTGAGATCCGTGAATGTTTCTTTAACGAAAGCGTTGGCTGATTGATAAGATTTCATGAAATCATTGAATTGTTTCTGAAGATCATATGGTTTATCATCAGTATTGGTTCGATAGTTGTCTCGATTGTAACTACTTCGTTCGTTTGAACGCCAATTATCACGATTTGAGTCTCGATCGTGGTAATCATTATAAAAATAAGTCTTACGAAAATTTTGCATGAATTTAGCTTCCTCTTCATGGGACATAGGTATATCATCTTCATCAAGATCGGGTTTAGTTTTTTTAGAATGGGTTTGGAGTTCTTTATACTGAGCATCCATTTTCAGGGTCATGGCATCCATTCGGGCCATAATTTTGTTAGTATCGGAATTACTGATACCTTCATTAGTGAAAGCAACAGTTTTCTTAAGAGATGATTTAGTTTTTTGGTTTTTATCCCAATCGAGCTTGAGTAAGACCTTGTCTTCCAAAAGCTGATAAGCTTGATTTGGTGTTTTATATAGGAAAATACCAACAGCTGCGGCATTCAGAACTTCTTGGGTTATTTTGCTGAGACCATGATAGAAGATTTTAATGATATTGCCTTTGGACAAATTGTGACCATGACAGTTTCGGAGCATTACCTTCATACGAAGCCAAGCATCGGTTAGAGATTCGTTTTCGTGTTGAGAGAAAGCTCAGATTTCTCCGAGGAGTCAGTCGAAAAGAGCTAGGGGAAAGAATAGGCTAATGAAAGTGGTTCAGAGTTCATCCCATGTTTCGATAGTTCCTTCGTTGAGTTCATCCAACCATGTTTTTGCTTCCCCGGTAAGGGATAGGGGAAACATCATTAGGCGGACGACTTCATTTTTGGTATCTCTATAATTAAACATATCGCAGATTCTGAGGAATTCATGAATGTGTTTATGAGGATTGGTTTTGGTTCTACCATCGAATTGATTTCCTTTGACAAGGGTTAAGTGGTTACCTTTAATAGCAAATTCGTTAGCAGTTTTAGGAATAGTGATTGCTGAACCGGGAGTTGGAGCGACAACACGGTCAGCAGCCCACATGGGTTCATCATTTATTGGGAAAATATTTTCAAGAGTATCAAGAAAGTAACGGAAGTGGTTGATGTTGAGAATTGGCGGATAGACAATTCTCGGGTTTTTAGGTGGATTGTTTCTTTGATCGAATGGAACTTTTATCTTCGATTCAGAATACGTTTAGGTTCAGGAAATGGTTCAACAAGTTCAGAATTAGAAGCACGTGTATGCATCCAAAGGAGAAATTGTTTGTGTCAGTTTGCCAGAAAACTATACGGTAATTTTTGAAAATGAGGAGGAGTTAAAGTAATTTTCTAGAGTTTGACTACAGAACAGCTAAGAAATCCCCAGCAGTGGCGCCAAAAACTTTGATGTGTTTCAAAAGCTTTAAATTTATAAGAATGAAAATACTGATTAATTATAGGAAACATACGGGTAAAAGTATAACCAACATATGTAGTATAATCTTTTTAGGTAAGACCATGTCATTCCACATTGATTAGAGTAGTGTTCAAATAATCAGCAAGAAAATAGACTTTAAAGTAACTTTAGTTTACCAGTGATAATAAAGATGACTACTTGGATAGTTGAAAATAATTTATAAGTGTTTGAAATGATTTGACCATGAGAGTGGGGCATTAATTTATAAAGGCGATTTCTCATCAGAAAACATTTTCACAAATAAACATGTTTTTAACTTAAGACTTATATTTAGTTAACTAGACCAAATGTGTCACTCAAATAATCCAGTTACTATTATATCAAATCTTATTTTGTTTATCAATTTACGAAAGTGGATTTCTCAGCACAGACGTTAAAGACCATAGACAAATCTTTAAAACCACATAGATCATAACGGGTCTTTTGACCTATACCGATATGATTATATAATCTAGGTTGATAACCAAAAGTAGATAAGATAAGATATGACAGGGTTGCAATATAAGCTTAAGATTAAGATGATTAAGATTATACCAAACGCTTATTCATTATCGTAACTTCACCGAGTAGTCATGAGAGATTTAGCCTCTCATGGCTAAGGAGTTCATAACAAAATCACACTTTACATTAATTTCCATAATTTCAACGACAATGTAAGAAAACTTCTTCGTTCTTGATTGTTAGATCTTTTTCTTCAAGAGAGGAGGTGTTTTTAGTTGTTTTGGTTGGTAGTAGGGAAGTGTGTGTATGTGGAGTAGTGAGAGTGATTGTGTGTGGGATGATTTGGAATGCAAAAATCGTCCTCTATTTATAGGCTAAAATTTAGAAAAAGTGCGCCAGTTTTGGAATTAAGTGCGGCGCACTTGAGGAGTTAATGCGATGGTCATTTAATGTTTTGACTGGAAGTGCGGCGCACTTACAAATAAGTGCGGCGATTTTGGTGAGTTAATTCATGTGCATTTATTAGAATTTAATTCTTCTGACTTCAGGAAAAGTACGGCGAACAAAGATATAGGTGCGCCGGTTTTAGAGGCTTCATAGGAAAGTGCGGCGAACTTCTTGAACTTTTAAATAGAAAATTTTCTTTTCTTGTATTTACCTTCCAAAGTGTGTAGATCTTTGAGCTTGAGTCTTTAGAGTCTTCAAGTGAACCTATAAGCAATTTAAGCTTGATTAAGTACCAAAAGTTAACGAGAAATGATAAAATAAACATAAATAACGCCATAGAAACATGTATAATTTAGGCATTATCAGTCACTCCATTTTACAAAAACTTAAACCTAGCATACTATGCTTTGTCTTCAGTCTTGTGCTCGCAGACTGGTTTTCTTGACTTCATCTTGTCAACATGATGTAGTAATCTTTGACTTTAGGCTGGAGCTTGTTCTTTTATCTTAACTTGTTTATGATCTTGAGTCATCTTGAGATCATCAGCCAAACATAATCTCTTATCATCATCTTGTGATCTTTTGCCACCTTGTGTACTTACGACCTTCGAATCGACATGCTCATACTTTTGTTGTTTGTTTGTCTTGAAAGTTTGAATAAGACATCTTTCTTGAAATTCTTTAACTATAACACTTCGTCACTTCGAGAAAGACGTTCGGTATCAGAGTGACGAAAACTTCTTTGAAATTCTTTGACTTTAATACTTCGTCACTTCAAGAAAGACGTACTCAGAGTAGCGAAAGTCTTGAAACATGTACGTGAGCTTTCATGATGTCTTTACATTTGTCGGTTGAGTATGAACATGTGGTTATGAATTTGACTTCGCTAGAAATAGGTATCTGCATCTCCATCTTTATGTATTCCTAAAATAAAACAGTTAGCAATAAAGCTTGTTGACGAATTTGGCTTTGTCATTCGTCGGAGATTGGTTGCATTAACCTTCAAATCTGTAAGGATTGACATGTGATTAGGTATATTCATTATAAGAGCCTCCTTGACAGGATTTCACAGCTACATTATCCGTTCTTATTACCAAACACCTCAAAGTAGGTTACCTCACTAATAGTATTGCTACTAATAGAACGGTAAGAGTGAACCAACGAGTTACTGTCTCACCGATTAAATAAAAATTGATTTGAAAAAATCAATTGACGTGTCACTTGCTAAAGTGGTTTTGTGACACATCAAGAGTTTTAGCATTTCAAAATTCATCAATCATCAATTCATAACCTAGAACAAGTTTGATTCATATAGAATCGCATAAGTTACCTACCACAGTGTTGTTTAATGTTGACACTGGAAGGATTTCCATCTTCATTGTAAATACATAAGTATCACTCTAATGTTCTAGAAAAATCACAAGGATAATGCGTAGGACTCTTAAGATATTACTAGTTTTCACAGTGTGTAAGAAACCAGTTTATAATGGAATTGTCCTAGAGAGATTTATGGATGATCTCTTTATTGGCTCTAGACTCGATAGTGCACATTTGATTTTAGTGATCAGAGGCTGGAGCTTATCGCCACCTTTTCAATACCAACTAACTCGGAGTGAGAAAGTCGATAGAAATTTGTGTAATCTCCGTGAGTTTTTAAATTTTTGCATAAAATCAAATATTTTTGGTATTTTTGATGGCAAAATAGGGTTACGTGAAGACAAGGAAAATGAAAGTAAGATCAAATCGAAAGATACCCCCCCTTATAATAGAACTAAACATTGTCCTCAATGTTTAAAAGGGTCTCTACGTAAATCTAAAGCCGTTTATTAATTATGCTAATAGATAAACGTTAATCAATAAGATCTAAGATATCGGATTCCCATATATAAGCATGCTAAGGATAGAAGCTCAAGTGAATGATGGACAAAACCACAAGCACGAGAGTCTTTATAATCCGGGTAATCCTGAACATAAAACACAAGCCACGAAACACGAGAAAGGAAGAGGCGAGCCTCCTCACGTCACACTCATTAGAAAATAGAAAAATAACATAGAAACACTGGTTGCCTCCCGAGAAGCGCTTGTTTTTGTGCGAGTCTCTAGCTTGACTCTCCCCATATCATCGTGATATTAGGGACGAAACATGTGGAAGAGAAAACTTCCATTGGACTTTCATATGACACCGGCTCTAAGGAATAAAACTATAAGCGCAGATGCCGGGGTCAAAAATGATATCCTCACTCCCGGAGGAGAGAGGAAGAGAAGAATCCACCGGATAGGTGAAATAAGGAAGAAAAATTCGGATAACATATGTGACTTCTTGAGAAATAGTTTCTCCATGGATCTCTAGCTGACTGATAAGCTTTTGCAGCCTATCATAAATCTAATTAAGTCCTTCTGAGCTCTTTCCATTAAAATTCTCATACTGCTGTTTAAGAAGTGTCCTTTGTACTTTCTTTGACTCCTTATTATCTTCAAACCTCTTTTCTATAGCTTCCATCAGAGACTTGGCACTTTTTTAGGAGTTAAATTTTAGTTGATGTTCATTTGGAAGAGCCATCAACAGAGTACCTCTTGCCTTTAACTCATTCTTCCTTGTTAGCTTCTAATCTGCAATAGTAGGAGGTACTGCTGTCTCAACACCATCAATAGTCCTTGTTGGTAGAGGTGAGTCACCATTTAAGATTACTTCTCAAAGAGCATAATCATTCATTAAGAAGTACTGTTTAATCCTTATTTTCCAAAGCTCAAATTCATTTGGATTGAGCACTGGAAGTTTTGCAGCAGCAACCACTTGTGCAGTACTGACACAGGATTTCATAACAAATAATCTGGTATGTGTAGATTGTTCCTTCTTATTCAAAGTTTCTCAACAAGCTCTGATACCACTTGTTGATCCCACTTGAATAGATCTTGTTTAGCTTATAAAAGGCTTGGTTGTATTGAATAAATCCAACACAACTATGGTAGAAACTTTGATTGAATATATCAAAGACAATGCGGAATCTAGTCTATGATACTAAAAAGAATAAGCAATAAAACAATAACAAACAAGACTGTATAATACCAAACTTTAAGCCTCAATATATTGATACGAACACTCTTGATAGTGTTAGGGTTATACAAAACCTTGAAGCTATAACAAAACAATTTCTAGATGATATGAAGATGAGATATATATGAACTACATGTCCTAGGGTCTCCTTTTATACACCAAGGAACCCTAATGAGCTTACAACGCATTTTCTATACATACATATCTTTTTCTAAAATATCTCATACATATCACTTTAATAGTACTAAAACAAAGTAACAGTACTAACTAAACTCTTACAGCAGAAACTCTTCTAGCATTAGTAACTAATACTAGCAGTAGTAACTTTACAACTAGCAGTAGTAATGAGTTAGAATATTTTATATGAACTTCACCAGCAGTAAAAATATAACTAGCAGCAGTAACTTCCATATTTAGCAGCAGTAACTTCAACAGCACCCAGATGTCTTTGAATCCCAACAATGATGAAGAACTTGGAGAATGTATCTGGTAAATTTTTTATGTATCCAAGGTTTGTGCAAGTATTTTTGGAGAAACAACTGGAAGGAATGTCAAATCATAAGAGGATTTATGTTACACCCTCTCATACCAAGAAGATCTTTGGAAACATAAAGAGGGCAGGAAAAGGCTTTTCTGGAAGAGAAATACCCTTATTTCCAACAATGATGGTACAAGCTTAAGTAGAAATGGGTGAAGGTTCAACAATTCTTACTGATCCCCATCACACATCCATAGTTATTGAATTAACATCTCAACCTCCAAAGAAACAAAGATCAAGGAATCCAAAGAGAAAGGACAGTGAGATCCTCACCCTAGTGGTCCTACAACCAATGTAGCAGATAAGGCTGTCTATGAGGAGATGGATGACATTTTGGTGAGGGCTTCCAGACTACTTCTAGCTTAGAAGCAGAGCAAGACAGTGGTAACATAGATAAGACCCGATCCAAGGCAACACCTAATGAACCAAGTTCCCTAGGAACTAGTTCAGGTGGTGGTCCTAGGCGCCAAGACACCATGGGGGACACAATTGCTCGAACTAGGTTTGAGAATGTGTCTAAAACATCCAATGATTCACTGCTCGCAGGAGTTAACACACCTCAAAGTGATGAGGATAGACTGAAACTCAATGAATTGATGGAATTTTATACCAAATTGCAACAAAGAGTCCTTGACCTGGAGAATACAAAGACTGCTCAAGCTCAGGAGATTACAAGTTTGAAACTGAGAGTCAAGAAGTTAGAGAAGAAAGGAGGGTCAAGAACTCACAAGCTCAAAAGATTATACAAGGTTGGTAGATCTGCAAGAGTGATTTCCTCTGATGAAGCTAGTTTGGGTGATCAGGAGGATGCATCCAAACAGGGGAGGAAAATTGATGACATTGATAAAGATGCAGAGATTACATTGGTTCATGAAACTCAGGGGAGGTATGGTGATGAAGAAATGTTTGATACAGGTGTTCTTGATGGTGATGAGGTGTTAGCAGAACCAGAAGTTACTATTAAAGATGTGAATTTAAGTGTTGATGAAGTCACTTTGGCTCAAGCACTTGCAGCTTTAAAAAGTGCAAAAGTTCAGGAAAAAGCCAATGTTGTAGAAGAGCCAAGTGAATCAATAACAACAACACCAACACTTACAACAACAACTGTTGCTACAACAATTACAGCTGTTAGCACAAGACCCAAGGCTAAAGGGCTTGTTATTCATGAAGAGGAGCAAGCAACTACACCAATAGTTTCTTCTCAACAACCATCACAGGTCAAGGCACATGACAAAGGCAAAGGGATTATGGTAGAAGAACCTATGAAAATGAAGAAGAAAGATCAAATTAGTCTTAATGAAGAACTTGCTTTCAAGCTACAAGCTAAAGAAGAAGAAAAAGAAAGGCTTGCTAGAGAAAAAGCTCAAAAAATTAAAGAAGACAACATTGTTGCATGGTGTAACACCCCCAAAATAGGTCGCAGCGAAATAAAGATCCGGGGCATGTTACTTCAAGATCAACAGCACAAGATATATAAAATTCTAACAACTTGAAGAAAAAAAAACAATTAATAACTAAAAAACAACTTATTAATCAAAAATGACAAAATAAAACTCTTAAAACTCCAAATGAAAATTTTAAACAAAATGTGATTAAACTATTAAAAAAACATAAAAATATACTTTGGATTTTTTAAACTAATTAAAACTATTTAAACTAGAAAAATAAAACTAAAATAAAAACATATCCTAAAAGTAAAAATTGAGAAATTTTTAAAATTTCTTTAAGTCTAAAAATGAGGTTTACAAAGAAAAAGGAACAAATAATCAATTACTAATAAGCTGTGAAAAAATCATATAAGCAAATAACCAAAACTGAATGAGTATAAAAAAACAAATTAATGAAGCAAATGTCTAACAGAAAAGTCCCAAGGCGCAGAATGGTAAAGGGTATATGTGTTGAGTGGGAGGTCACAAGGTTTCGAGTCCAGTGACCTAACCTTATTGCCAAAAAACATTTTTTTGTCTACCTGTATTAGTTGCTTAAAGTGCATTCCTCCAGCTATATGGTTTCTTATTTTTGTCCACTGTTTTAAGCTTATTAAAGAATTTAAGTGCTTATTCAGTCCAAAAAGCTCATGCAGTCTTAACCATTTGCTAAACAGTCTTAACTTAAACTTTTACAACTGTTTTGCTTTTAAGTGTCTTAATCCAGCTTATTAAAAAGTTTTAGAAAAAGTTGCTTTATTAATTTGCTTATTTTTACTTATTCTATAGTTGTTTTAAAAAGAAAATAAAAAAAATGTTTTTTTGGCAAAAAGGTAGGTCACAGGACTCGAACCTGTGACCTCCGTCTCAACACACATACACCTTTACCATCTGCGCCCTTGGGACTTTTCTGTTAGACCTTTGCATCATTAATTTGTTATACTCATTTTAGTTTTGGCTTATTTTGCTTATATGATTTTTCACAGCTTATTAGTAACAGCTTATTTGTTCCTTTTTCTTTGTAAACCTCATTTTTAGCTTAAAGAATTTTCATAAATTTTCCGCAAATTTTTTTAGGATTAAGTTTTATATTTTTAGTTTAATTTTTAGTTTTATTTAGTTTTAAAAATAGTTTTAATTAGTTTAAAAAATCCAAAAAAATATTTTCTGTTTTTTTTTAAATAGTTTAATACATTTTAGTTTAGAAAATTGCATTTTGAGTTTTAAGAGTTTTATTTTGTCATATTTGGTTAATAAGTTGTTTTTAGTTATTAATTTTTTTTCTTAAAAGTCGTTAGAATTTTAATTGCCTTTATTTTTTTTAGTTAAGAGTGCCTTAATTTCTTTCACTTTGCGTTATTAGATTTAAAAATCAAATCCAAAACTTAAATGACAATCAAGCTCGATTTACAACATGAACGTAGAATTTCCATTCACCTCTCACCGAGGAGAACGATACCCGTGTTGATTACTTATTATTCTTTCCTAAGAATAATTTGTATGATACTTTGCTTATGTATATGTATTATATATATATATATATATATATATATATATATATATATATCTTGTTTCATTAGTTTTTTTATACGTTTTTAGGATTAAGCTTATTTAGCTTATTTGATTTTTCACAGCTTATTAGTAACTGCTTATTTGTTCCTTTTTCTTTGTAAACCTCATTTTTTAGCTTAAAGAATTTTTATAATTTTTCTCAAAATTTTTAGGATTAAGTTTTATATTTTTAGTATTATTTAGTTTTAATTAGTTTAAAAATTCAGAAAAATTATTTTCTGTTTTTTTTTTAAATAGTTTAATACATTTTAGTTTAGAAATTTGCATTTTGAGTTTTAAGAGTTTTATTTTGTCATTTTTGATTAATAAGTTGTTTTTAGTTATTAATTGTTTATCTTAAGAGTCGTTAGAATTTTTAATTGCCTTTATTTTTTAGTTTAACGTGCCTTTATGTGCTTTCCCTTTGCGTTATTAGATTTAGATTCCCAAATCCAAAACTTAAATGACAGTCAAGCTCGAGTTACAACATGAACATAGAATTTCCATTCACCTCTCACCGAGGAGAACGATATCCGTGTTGATTACTTATTGTTCTTTCCTAGGAATAATTTGTATGATACTTTAACTACGTATATGTATTATTATTATTATTATTATTATATATAATATATATATAATATATACTAATACTCTATAGGGTTATTCTAATAGATATAGGAAATCTAGATGAAGATAAATATATATATGTAATATATATATCATTGAGGTTATTTGTTATGATAAACGTATCATTAACGATTCTCAAAATGGCGCCTAATAAGGAAAGCATTTAAGTGGTAAAGGCTTAGGGAATGAGTGGGACGGGAGGAGTTCGACCCCTCGCGGTGGTACTAGAAGGTGAATACTTTGAAAAGTGGGGTGAGAGTGTACAATTTTTATACGATAGTTCGTGTCGAGCCTTGATAGATCTTTCCCCGTATAAAGTTTTCGTTTTATTTTATATAAAAATACAAAAATATTTTATACTTCTATTTTTATTTTCTTTTATTTTAATATTGGAAATAACCGTGTTGTCAATTGTTAAATCAGCTCATCTTTAGATTAACAAACTATAAGAGAGGTATAAGGAGGGTTGATCCTACGAACTTCAACCCGAAAGCATAAGGTTTTTAAAACGCTTCGGGCTTACCTGCTCCTCCGCTTCTTTGTGCGTTTTCTAGAGAGCTACCGTGCACCTTTGACTATCGGTTACCAACAATATTTTTCTTTCTTTAATTTCTTTTCCTTATGTATTATTATAAAAATCTATAAATATTCTTCTCTATCCTCTTATTCGTTTAATTCTTATTCTCTCTACCCTCTTATCTGATAATTCTTCAACATGTCTTGGTTTTCGAGGTGCTCGTGGTGTGGAGGTCCGTTTAACAGTGGAAATTATCGGCATTGTACCAATGTGAGTTTCGGAGATGAACCCGTCTATGACTCTAATCTAAATTCTTATAATCAAACTCCTGATTTTTCTAACCCACTTAAATACCACAACTACAAGACAGACTCGAGTTCCGACACGGGAGTAGCTTTTCAAGCAGAATTTGCAAAACTTCCACAGAACTTTGAACGATTTATGGCTCAGCAGAGTTGCTCATACTGTGGTGGTCCTTTTAACGATGGAAATTGTCCAAGTTGTAGCATTGTAGGAGCCAGAAACGAGTTTGTCCATGACCCTAATCCTTTTCCTTACAATAATACACCTGACTTTTATGATCAACCTCCACAGCCCCAGTACTAGCAATACTCGTGTGAGTTATGTGGGAACGATTCTCACCATGGTTTTGATTGTCCGCCACGGCTCCCGCTTGTCTATGAGCAGGAACCTAGCTACAATCAAAACTTTGGTGATAATTATTATCCACAAAATTTACCGAGTTTTCCACAACAATATCTTTGTTGAGAAAACTGTGAGGGTCCTCATGCGAATTTTATATGAGCCTAATCTTTGCTATAATTCTAACTCTTCCGGTTTTGACCAACCTACACAGACATCCATCGATCATCTACCTCCTAAATAAATGAGTGTCCGAGAATTGCTACTTCAGGAGAAACTTCATAAAGCTTTACAATCCGTTTGTGAAAAGTTAAGTTAACAAGAGCAGGCAGCTACTGTTAGTACTCATACTCCCGAGCCTTCGCGACGTTTCAATTTTTTTACGATGATGACAATGATGACGAGGAGAGTACTATTACTTTGAATGAAATTATTTCTCAAATTCCTCCGTCTATTGCAATCACTCCCATCTTACTGACTATGGAGCCCGAGGACTCTCTCAACATGGGGGATTAGTATCTTAGCACTATTCCTGAAAAGGAATCAGACGAAGTAATAAAGTCTAGTGTTGAGGACCTTGTCCCAATCCCAAGTGAGTCCGAGGATACATCCGACAATGATAGTGAGTGTGATTTGCCTTTTTGTGATAATCCTGTGACTTTCTCTAATCCTCTCTT